>JARYGA010005006.1:0-32579 GCA_030545235.1 Helianthus tuberosus
AACTTTGCTCCCTCCATACTTTTCATCTTTCGTAAATTTTTCGTTTTACGTTTCGTTCAAAATTTTTCGAGTTAACACACAGCAACGTGCGTGTGGGGTTCAACATTTTTTCGTCTTTTTTTTCTATTGAGTTCAATCAGATATGTCAAAACTCATGTTTTCATATGGTTAATGAATCACATAATGTTTGGACTAATCCATTCGATGTTTGCGAAAAAATGAGGCCTTTTAAAAAATACAGATATCTATCTATATTTATAATAAAATAAACCATGTTAGGGACACATGGCGTTCTATGAGGCAATCTTAATTATTTTTCTAAATATTTATTATGGAAAGTCAATTATTGATAATATTAAATTTAAAATTTATTGAAGAGATTTTAATGATAAATTATTATAATTATATATTAATTATTAAAAGCTAAAAAATATATTAGCGTTTTAAATATTTATAAAGATAAAGATTTTATTTAATTGGTTGTTTTAATTGTTTTTATATTTTGATGTTAAGAACAAGGATAACTGATAATCACATATTAAAATAAAAATATTTATTTTAATCAACTGTTCCGTTAAAAGTATTTATTCATTACATGTAGAACATATATATTTTTTATACATGGTATATTTAGAATCCTATTTCTAATAAAGGATCCCATTATCCCGTTTTACACTCCAATATTCAGCTTATCTCTTGTATATTTAATATTTTTTACTAAAATATTTCTTTTTTTTTTCTGCTGATTATCCAACATCAGGTAATACGTAAGTTTCTAACCTAATAACAAATAAAAAAAAGTAAAATGTTATAAACCATGTAATACACAACTCTCTAACCTAATAAAAAATAAAGTGAGATGTTACAATAAGGGCGTGTTTGGGTAAGCTTTTAGAAACAACTTATTGGTTTTTTCCCCTCACATACACCCTCTTTGCCAAACATCATTTTAGAGCTTATGACTTTTCAAAAAGCTAATAAGTCAATAAGTTGTTTCAAAAAGCTTACCCAAACATGCCCTAAGTAAATAGTACCTCAAAGTTCTTTTACTAGAAAACACATCTTGATGACTAAATGTTCTAACGGATTACATTATTCATGTAAGACATGCGTTTATTCAAATCGTGCAATACACAAGTATTTAATAGATATAACTATTTTATTACTTAGTATATAAAATTATATTTATTCAACACGTGTAATACACTGGATTCTAACATAGTATCATTATATTTTAATAACATATTCACTTATTTTTCTTATACAATTATTATACCCGTGTTTATAATAAAGTAAAAAATAAAATAAAAAAATAGAGGAAAAAAACTAAGAGTCTACCCCATCTAATAAATTTTAAAGTGCACATAATTGTACTCCTTTATCCATTCAATTTAAGGTAATGATATATCTATGACTGTAACTAACAGGATACACCCTACTACTAGCTCGGTTTAACTTGTTATATATAATTCTGCATTATAAATTCGTTTATTACACGAGTCGAATAAAGACAATATTGAATAGTTAGTAATGAAATTTTAAGAATTATGAAACGAAACTTTGAGATGAATAAGATAACATTTATGTAGAATTAACCTTTTTAAAGGAATATTGGATTTTAATAATCTCAATTATTCGCCGTTGGCCGCTAACAATCCCAACTTTAAAAATTGCCACTAGCAGTCCTAACTTTTAACATATTGGCCTCCAATAGACCCTGACTGACAGAACCCTAACGCCGTTAGTCTCCAGTCGCCGGAAAAGCGTTTTTTGGCCGGAAAACTCAATATTTTCGTCTCAAACATCTTTGTAACCTTATTATGGACATTTGGGGACCTTTTTATAGTAAAATCCTCAATTATTAAAGTTACCTGAAAACTCATTTTCACCGAAAAACTCAACTTTTTGGTCGAAAAACTCAACATTTTTGTCTCAAACCTCTTTGTAACCTTTGATCGGACCTTTAGAATCTTTTTCTGGACAAAAACGGTTTTCCGGCGACCGAAGACTAACGGCGTTAGGGTTCTGTTAGTCAGGGTCCATTGGTGGCCAATATGTCAATAGTTGGGACTGTCAGTGGTTATTTTTGAAGTTGGGACTGTTGGCGGCCAACGGCGAATAGTTGGGATTATTAAAATCCAATATTCATTTTTAAATTTTTTTTGAACGGCCAACGAATGCTCCAAACGGGCTACTGGCGAAATTCACCACATCGGGATACACTCGCATCTGAACCGGGGAAAACCCTCACCTAGGGCCGAAGCCCGTGAACACTTGCCCAAAGGCACGACAGTGCGGTGAGGTAAAACCCGATTAGTTCAAGGATCGAACTAGCGATCTCCACATATTCGCCTAGTCTCCCATCATCACCAGGTGGTGCAGAAAATAATGAGGGCGGGAATCGAACTTGTGTCCCTTAGAACACCAAGACTCTCACTTACCACTCTACCACCACCTTATTGACATTCCGTTTTTAAATTAAGAAAGAGAATACGAAATGATGCAATTTAGAAGACGAGCTTTTGTTTATTAGCAATAAATTTTAGTTATATCTCAATAATATTAACTTTCTTTCACAACTTTGTATGGTTGGAGTAATTTCGTATTGTTTGAATTATTTTGCATGGTTTCTATTCCAGTCTTGGTCACGTAGTGTTGTTATTAGGTTATTAGCCTCACATGCTCATCTCTACTTGACTCGTGACCAAAATAATACTTGCTCTCAATCTCTATCTCACTAATAGACTTAGGTAAGAAACACTACAATTAATAATTTCTCAATTGCGAGCTAGTTTTAGCTCAATTAATGTCTTTCGATGATCAAGTTTTTATGCTAAGCCTTAGGTTGATTCAACTCTTCAATCAAGCAAGCTCGTGTCTAGCTTTACCTTATATAAGCTGTTCACGGGCTCAATCCAAGCCAAACAGTATCCCATAGTTTGTGCAACGAGTCGAGCTCGATTTTGAAACAATAAATGTAACGATACTTGAGTATCCGTTTTTTGGCTTGCATGCCATTAGCAAAACATTCCTTATACAGTTATACCCCACATGTAACGATATATATAACGTCTAATCTACGCGAATTTAATCCGTGACAGTTAGTTCAAAATTATTTTATATAATCATACGTTTATGACACAATCCCAAAAACCAGCACTTCCTCATTCTTCTCTAAAAGTAATTAGTCACATCGAAGTTCCTATGTTGTTGTTGTTATTATTGAAATGTAAGCTCCTACTTTATAATTGGCACGAAAATTAAAGGAAATGAATGTTTTACTTTTTATTATTTCTTTCACGTAGCTTTAGTAATAATGGTGGAGTGGTTGGGTAAAAAATTGGTATTCCTTGTGACCCATGTTCAATTATCACTTACCTCATTATTTTTTGCGGCATCTAGGTGAAGAGAGAATAAGAGTGGCGCCGGTTCGACTTGGATGTGAGGCGCTGTTTAACCGATTATTTCATTGTTGTGCCTTCGGACAGGTGGAGGTCGGGTTTTTGCGCATCTGGGGAGTGCCACGGTCGAGTAGTCGACTTTGGCCACAGTGTCCAGTGTCACTTTGGTTAGCACGTCGTTCCTTGCCGTTAAAAAAATATATATAAATAATTAAAGAAATGGCCAGCAAGACAAAATAATTGTGAAGCTTCCCTTCCAGGGTATTTGGAATTAATTTTTGTATACGTTTTATTATTTTATAAATCGTCTATTAGACATATTGAATAAAAAAATACTAAATAGTTAATATTATATTTTAAGATAAAATATTTATATAATCTTATGAAAGGTCGGTGGAATTATTTATCATTTTCCTTAACCACGTGTCACTGTCATGGGTTCTTCAGGCTTTCATTTTTCACCTTTACCAAATCTATCGAATGACTCTGTTCTTCATGAATCCTAAATCGATCTTCTAACATCGACTGCATAATCATCTACAACAACTCCGTTCTAACCCATCTTCTCCTTCGCAAGCCCTAAGTTCTCATTCTCCTCTCTGACCACCAGATCTCTATTGTTGCTAAAACCATCTACAACTCGATGGGTGATTCTATGTTAGGCAGTCAGGTCTGCCGAGGCTCGATTTTGCCTTCATACAATGGCCAGGTATTTATTTTTTATGTATTAGATTTTGATTTCTCTCGAAAGATGTATTAATCATGATCTACGATTATTTTTAAGGTTCAGTCGATTAATTTGTTCATGTTGAAACACTATTGGTTATCTCTATCTGTGCGATTGTCTATTTGATGGCGAGTGAATCCAGTGTTAGCTTCTTATTTGATTTTGAGATCATTCGATTAAACATGTGTATGTGTACCAACTGCTTTAGCTTATCAAATCGTTGGGGTTTTAGTTCTAAACATGTTTGAATTTAAATGGAGGGTTTTAGGCCAACCTACAGGTTGTTAGTGACTGCAGTCCTTAACCAAATATCACCATCACCAATCACTTCTTCTCTAATCTTCTAGAGAGAGAAAAACATACTTTTAGACAGAGTGAGACATATACAATAAGAAGAAAGATTTTCCTGAATCAATTTGAAAGACTTTTGTGGCGTTTTCAACATGCTTTTCGGAGGTTTCTTTAATTAGTAAAAAAAAAAATAGAAACAATGAAAAATCACATGATAATTGATGGAATCATGGATTGAATCACTCAAAGTTTTCTGGTAATTTTCCTTAAACACGTATCACTGTCATGGGTTCTTCACGTTTTCGTTTTTCACTTGTACCAAATCGATCAAACGACTCCATTTTTTATGAACCCTAAATCGATCTTCTGAAATCGATTGCATAACCACCTACAACAACTCCGTTCTAACCCAACTCCTCCTTCGCAAGCCCTAAAGTTCTCCTTCTCTCTGAACACTGGATCTCTATTGTTGCGTAAACCATCTACATTTTGACGGGTGATTCTATGTTAGTCAGCCGGGTCTACCGAGGTTCTATTTTGCCTTCATACAATGGTCAGGTAATTGTTTTTATGTATTAGCATTTTAATTTCTCTTGAAAGATGTATTGATCATGATCAACGATTATTTTTAGGGTTCAGCCGATTGATTCGTTCACATTGAAACACGGCAAGAATTCGGCAAAAATGTTGTTGATGGATCATATGGGGTCATATGTTTCGGCCTCCAGAATCCAATTCTATTCCAATCAGTACCAACGCAATAACCACTTGATGAGATTGTTCATATCAAGAAAGATTGGGAAAAACAAGATCCTAAATAGGAATCCATGAATGATTCCAAAGAAGTCTTGATGGAATTAGGAAACCAACAAGATTCCAGTCAATTTTCCGATGCAGAAAAACAAGATTTAGAGAACAAGATGACCAGGTTATCATCTATGTTGAAAGAAGCAAGTTTTCTGTTTTATATGAACACTTGCACATGTTTTGTCACGGCCCCTGTCCCGGTTTTACCCGGTTCAGAAGCCGCGGGACAGAAAACCCATGGTATTGGTGTTTAATTTGGTAGCGGACATTTTTGACAGGATCGATTAAACTGAAAACACCCATTTATTTTATTATAAGTTTCGGGACAAACCCCGTATTTTACAATAAAGGAATTTCACTGGAAAATCCCCTGATTTCAAAAACATGTTTATTTATTTACTGAGCCACTTCATTCAAGCTGGAGTGCTACGCGGCACTTTTCCTTGTTCACAGTAAATCACCTGAAACATGTTTAAAAAGATTTTATGTAACACCTCGTAAATTCATGTCCAATATAATGAAGACACGTGTCATAAGCTTTAAACGTGTAAAGGATTGAATATGAGGGACTAAAGTTGACAAACAAAGAAAGTATATGTGTAAAAGGATTCAAGGTGTCAACATTTGATAATTATATCCTTCAATAACCCTACATGATGTTTATAACCTTAAACGAATGAATTATGAAGCGTATGAAGCCATTTGTGGAAGAAAGTGAAAGATTACAAAACGCAAGGGTTAAAAGTGTCAACATGTTTAATTTATACCTCTGAGTGACCTTTTAGCAAACCCAAAGCTTTGTAACAATTAATTATGCTCACTAGAATAAGTGATAAAAATTTCACAAGGTTTCGATTTCGTATGAGAAAGTTATGCTAACATTCGTAAGTGAGGGGTTAAAAGCGTCAACGTTGAAATTCAGGACTTATTCGGTGATCGTATAACTAACCGGGGACTTAACAAAGTTTGTTTATGTCTTGGGGTCCTTAAAAGTCAAGTTGGAGGGTTAAAAGTGCAATAAATAAAGTTAAAACAACTATTAGAAGGACCAGGGACCTAAAATGCAAATTCTGAAACTTGTTTAACCTGATCTGGGAGCCATACCGGCCGCGTAGACCTTGTCTGGGTCTTACGTGGGCCACCCAAAACTGCCAGCGACAGAAAAAGCTTGGCAAGTGCCAGTTCATTTTTTTGAACCGACTTATTTGCATGGTTTTTGGATCCAGGAGCGTGGCCAACAGTTTTGCATGCTTAGGGACACTTGTTATGCATCAGGGATCATGCATAGACTTGTTTGTCATGATCCTATGTGATTAAAACTTCTATATAAGAACTTCTAAGTTGCAACACTTGGACTTGCATTTCAAAAACCATTCCAACTTATTTTCTGGAGTCTCCTGGAGCTCAAGAGCATTCGCTAAGGGTCATTAGTCGTGAATAGGACCTTTGTAAGCTTCATTGACCTTTCTTAATTCAGTTTTATTAGTTTAATGGCCTAAAGTCAAACCCGTCGTAATTGAGGTTTGACTTAGTGATTAATCACTAATGGTCCAGTCAATTCTCGAATTAAAAGTAGCTTTGAGTTGGTAATTATGTGGGTAATAAACCCTTAAAAGGGCACCCTCTGATTCCCACTCTAACTAGGTCAATTGTCGGGTCAAAGTTAATTATAAAAAGTAAACAGAAAGCAAATTTTCGCATAAACACATAATTAACAGTGTAGAAGCCATGGAACCGGTTTTATCACTCATATAAATTGGTAATCAATGTAAGAACATGTCTAAACATGTTCAACCCGACAATTTTCAGTTTAAGCTCGGTTCGAAACTGAAAGTCGCAAAAGTAGACTTTTGCTTTGAATTTCAGTTCTGACCCAATGTAGCATATTTTAGAAATGCCTTAGAGCTCTATTAGGACCAGGTTATAGGTTAGTGTAACCCTCTGAGGTTATACAACTTGGTTCATTAGTTATTCGATTCATGTACATGTTTCCGTTATATGCCTAAATGTTGACCATAATGCCCTTTTAACCTTAAAACGAGATTTTTGAAAATGTGAGAGGACAAAAAGCTTTGTTACTGATTTATAAACTTGTCCTAAAAATTTGACATCAGTTTGAGGTCTAGATTAAGAGTTATGCTCAATATCGTAATTAAGAAGCTTTTTATTAATTAAACGGCGTAATTAGCATAAAGCCTACCTAAACCCAAATTTTGACACCAAACTCTTTACCCAATGATGTAATATAATATTTTGGGATTTTTGAAGATTTTTATTTATTTTTAAGCTGAGAATATCATAGGGTTCTTGCTTTAATTCGGTAATTGTCGGTTATGCCCTTTTCTTGAATAAAATGAGTTTTACATAACATATCGATACCAAAATTTTTGCTACTGATTTTATATGATAAATAAAATATTTTGAACTTTATAAACTGATCAGAAACTTAGATTTCCTATTTAAAACCGAAAATCGCTTAAAACCGACTTTTACACGTTTTAAGCACATAGTATGAGTTAAAACTATTTTTGGCATATGAAACTTAATACCTACTAATGTTTTAAGTAAAATTTTATAATTAAACAGTAAGCTAAAATTTTAAACTCAGATTTCCAGATTTGACCTTTAAAGCTTATGTGAAATTACCAAAATGCCCCTACATGCATAGTTTGGTTATAAAAGGTAAATTTCACACATATGCAATACCCTACTGTTATGACTTATAAAAATAATTATTTTTACTGATTATATCAGACCTGAAACTAAGATTAATATTTAATCTCTTTTATAACCCTTAAAATGACCAAAATAACCCTACGGGGCATAATTTGAGTTTAAATCCATGTTGGGCATGATGGAAGGTATCGTACTGGTATCACAACATATTTAAGGCATATTAACTTAGGAAACCTGTTCATGACTCATTTGGTTACCCGTTACGCATTATTCGCGTTCGGTGCGGTTTATGTAACTGGTTTGCATAAATTAGCCGAAACGGGTCAAACCTTATCATTTTTATCTCAAAATCCAGAAGGTGTTTAATTTACCCATATTATACAAGTATACAAACTTGTTGGGTCTAAACCACATTCTAATCCGGTCTTTGCTTAATCGTGCGTTTTGAACCGTATATCTTCCTTTAAAACTAACCAGTTTAAGTTTAGGCTTAATTAAGACTCGTTAGGAATCTAATAGGTTATTAAAACCTTCATTCAAGATTAGGAGACCAGTAAAAGATACTTGCACTCGCTGATTGTGATATATACGTGCTCAGGTAAATACTTTTAACTTATTTTCCCTTATACGGGCTTGGGGTACGGTATATAAAATACCGCTTGGCCGGGCATTGAATTTTTAATCATATAAAGGTTAATTTATTGAGATGACCCATTTAAACTGTTATGTTTGCTTAAAGCCTTTGGGGGGTTAATGACCATGTCCCGGATATCCTTGGCATCATTCATTGAAATGGCCACGACCTAAGCACGGGGTGTAGGCATACACCTGCTAGTGAATATATATAAAAAGGTATAACCGACGGTTTGAGAATAAATCGCCGTGGGATTATATCATGTGGTGTGTCTATTAATCTTTAACCCGGTATTCAGCCCGGGCTACTGAACGTATAACGAACATGTAATTCTTTTACAAGTTTATATATAAATAATTATCCCAAGTTATAAAAGATATTTTGTGCCTTGTGCATTCAAATCAATTTTATTAAACATTTTCAAAATGAGTCGGTTAATTGTATTTACCAGTGTAAATTGACATATTTTCCAAAAAGGCTAAGTGCAGGTACTAAACGGAATAGGCTGGCTACTCCTAGCATCAATAAAGAGTCTTGCAAGCTTAGATGTTATAAATCTGTTGAACAATGATCTTTTGTTAACTTTGATCCGCCTGTGGATCCTTATAACCGTTATTGTAATACACTTGATATTACTTTTAATTCGGTTTGTGATGATTTATCTTTCGACTTCCGCTGTGTATTAAATTGTGATAATTTTGTCTATGATGATATCAACTACGTCACGATACTCCCCACCGGGCCCACCTGTAATATGTGGAAATATCGGGGTGTGACAGGTTGGTATGAGAGCCAACGTTGAGTGAATTAAACACTAGCCTTTTGTGTTTAACCTCAATGACACAGTTTGCACATTCCTCGACTTTCGAGTCTAGACAAAGAACTTAGGACTAATTCTGACTTATTTTGTTTTGTCCTTTATTGTTTCTTTTGTTATTCCTGTTGTTTGTTTTGACAGGGCCTACAAGAATGCCGCCAAGAATGCGAGGAAGAGGTAGAGGCAAGGGGCCACTCATCGCCCCCAACGATCACGAGGCCGGACCTTCACACCGGCGAACTCCATCAGACTCTTTAAGCAAAAGTCCTCAAGAAGACTGGAGGAGCCATTTAGAAACCGCGAGGCGTTCAGTCTCACTGAGCTCCTCACCTTCTTACCTCAACTCTTTCGGGCCTCAATCGGAGAACGAGCCCCACGACTCACATCACTCTTTTATACCCCTTCAACGACCCAACACCCTACTTTCAAAGCCGGTTCAACCCGACAAACCAAATTGATGAACCAATGGGTTATAACCCGTTGGGACCGGAGGACCATTTCTCCATGGACATGGAAGAGGATCCGGAACCTGCCCAACCGCCAACCGGAACACCTACTCACCCCATCGAGATTTTGGATGGGTCACCCTTTCTTGGATCACCTTATAGTGGTCCCGACAGCTACGAGGCAAGGTTTAACCAATACGACTGGGTGTTTACTCCCAGTTACCACTCATCACAGCAGTAGCAGGATCCCTCGGATGATTCGCGTTTTGTAGCGGTTACTCCACCGCCGCCACCACCAGTGCAGCAACCGCCTCCGGAGCCACCGAGGCGTAGGAGATCAACTGCACGGATGTCCGTGCGAGGGGGAGTCCGTATCAGCACCCCTCAGCATTCAAGTGGTAGTCATTACCCGCCACTATATGAAGACCCACAGATGGGTGGGCCTTCGAACCCTGTTTCTGAGGTGGAGTCTGCGCCAGTCACACCGCCACCGGTGGGTTATGATAACCCAATTCCCAGATACGCCAGTGCAGCGGCGTACAACCCCTTTGAGCAGCCTGCCTACCCGGGGTATAACTACTACAATGCCCCTAATGTTGACCCATACCTTGTAGCAGCCAACTACAATGCCCTTCATCCTGAAGGACCTTACGCATCCTCCTACCAAACTGGGTACCCACCTTATGGTATCAACACCCACCACCTCCTCAACCTTTGCCGCCGCAGTAGCCCCCGCAGCCGCCACTGTTATCGCCACCGCAGCAGCATGAGATTCTTCAAAGGTTGAGTCAGGTGGAGCAGGAGGTTCGGGAAGAGCGTAGGCACAACCGAGGATTTCTCAAGGGTCTGACGAGCTTAATTAAGGGGAAGAGCAAAAAGGATCATTAAATCCTTTATTTGTTTATTTGTATTTCTTTAATTTCAATCAAGTCCCTGCGTGGACATCTGTTTCTGTAACCAGTCCCTGCGAGGACTTGTAGTTTCTGTTTAGCCCCTGCGTGGGCATGTCATTTCTATTTAGCCTCTGTGTGGGCAATTTATTTCAGTTAAAGTCCCGTTTAGGGCAATCTGTACTCTTTGAAATTTTAGTGGTATGTTATCATTTAAATTTTATTTTGTCATTAAATGCAAAAATGTAATATGTATGAAATAAATAAATAAATCCAAAATATGTCATTCCTTTTATAAGATCTGCTTTTAAACATTAAATAAGAATCTTAAAGGGTATAACCTAGCCTGCATGTCATTATAAAACCTGGCCATGATGGTAAAACATGTTTAAAAGGATTCAATTCCTTGTTAACATCTGAAAATATGTTAACATTCCTGGCTAATGTGATTCGTAAAATCACACGTGTCATCCTTATATTGGATTATTCCAATTCCTTCTTTATTAATTTAAACATCCAATTATGATGTAATGCCTATGGGCCATAATCATTGTCATATAAGACAAAGGACAGTTGTAGCCTATAACTCCCTGTCAAGAATGGGTAATGAACTATGATTCAAGCCTTAGTACCTCAATCCTATAAGATCTTGACTTAAAATTTGAATGCGTCCATGTGACTTGGCCTTTTGTGCCATTATTATATTTAATTGTAACTAAGGGTTATTAATGAAAAATCCTGACTGAAATACTTAACAAATTAACCAATATGGTTCTTTAATACCATGGTTAATAAGTTAATAAGATGACAAATCTATTATAAACCTCTAAGAAATCATTGTCATCATTTTATGTAGCAATCAAGCTACATGGCAGAGTCTGAAGAAGTCAACAGTCATCCAAGGGAGAATCATGATACTACTAGGATCAACGTAACTGGTGCGGAACTTCAAGCACTGATTGATAATGCTGTTACTAAGGCCATAGATAGGCAGTTTAATGAGTCAAGTGGTACTCGAAGCAAGACCTCATCTGTACCCCATTCTAAACCTAAGACTCACTCTGAGGCTCATAGTAAGCCACCTCCTAAACCTAATGGATCAAGGAAGGATGACGATCATCACTCCTCAAATCAGCATAGTGTTCCGTCGAAGAAGATTGAGCTTAAACAAGAACCACGTGGAAGGTTCTGTACATATAAGTATTTCATCTCCTGCAAGCCTAGAGACTTCACAGGGGAGAAAGGAGCCATCGATTGTATGACTTGGATCGATGAAATGGACACTGTGGTTGATATCAGTGGTTGCGCTGATAGGGACGTTGTGAAGTTTGTATCTCAGTCATTTAAAAGAGAAGTGCTAGCTTGGTGGAGGTCTCTGATCCAAGCTACTGGAAAAGTCCATTTGTATGGCATGTCTTGGGAGCAGTTCGTTACTCTCATCAAAGAAAATTACTGCCCTCAACATGAGGTTCAGAAGATCGAGACCGATTTCCTAACATTGGTTATGAAGAATTTGGACTGTCAGGCTTATCTTACGAGTTTTAATACTATGTCTCGATTGGTTCCTTACTTAGTGATGCCGGAACCAAAGCGGATAGCCCGTTTCATTGGGGGTTTAGCCCCGGAGATCAAAGCCAGTATAAAGGCATCTCGACCGACTACCTTTAGATCTGTAGCCGATCTGTCACTATCGCTTACCCTTGATGCGGTCAGGCAGAGATCGCTGAGAAATTCTGATATAGTGAAGAGAAAACGTGAGGATGAAAACTCACACCATTCAGGCAAGAAGCACAAAGGGAACTCTGACCACAGGAAGAGTTCAGGGTTCAAGAAAGATGACCAACAGTCGGGCGAGAAGCCCAAATGCAAAATCTGTAAGAAGCGCCATTTGGGGAGGTGCAGATACGAGTCAAAATCCCAATCACAGCCAAGAGCTTGTGGGATTTGTAAGTCAAATGAGCACAAGACGATAGAGTGCAAGAAGATAAAAGATGCAACGTGCTACAACTATGATGAAAAGGGGCACATCAAGTCCAACTGCCCTAAGTATGCCAAAAAGCCTGAAGAAGCCAAAAAGACCAATGTTAGGGTCTTTCGAATGGATGCACGAGAAGCCGTTCAGGATGATAATGTGATAACAGGTACCTTCCTTATAAATGATGTTTATGCAAGGGTGTTATTTGATTCGGGTGCGGATAAGTCATTTGTAGATGATAAGTTTTGTAAGTTGTTGAATTTACCTGTTAAAACCCTAAGTGTGAAATATGAAGTAGAGTTGGCCGATGGTACCTTAGAAACTGCCTCAACTGTGCTAGATGGATGTTTTATATCCATTAGGAACCACTCCTTTCCATTATCCTTACTTCTTTTGAAATTAGCTGGTTTCGACATAGTGATAGGCATGGATTGGTTCTCATAACCAAGCCCAGATTGTTTGTGACAAGAAACAAGTGGTGATCAAGACTCCGTATGGTGAGCCACTTACCATACAAGGAGATACTCAGTATGGGTTGCCTAAGCAAGTGTCTGTGCTTAAGGCATCAAGGTGTATGAAGAAAGGTTGTGTCATTTATATGGCACAAGTGACTATTGATGAGCCAAAGCCCAAGATTGAAGACATCCCTATCATTTCTGAATACCCTGATGTATTTCCTGAAGAACTACCTGGTTTACCCCCAGATAGGCAAGTGGAGTTTAGAATTGACATTATACCTGGAGCAGTACCTATTGCAAGAGCACCTTACCAATTAGCCCCAACTGAGATGAAAGAGTTAAGAACCTAACTGGATGATTTATTGGCAAAGGGATTTATTAGACCTAGCTCATGTCCTTGGGGAGCACCTATTCTGTTTGTTAAGAAGAAAGATGGATCAATGCGGTTGTGCATTGATTATCGTGAGCTGAACAAGGTTAAAATCAAGAACAGATATCCATTGCCCAGGATCGACGATATGTTCGATCAACTGCAAGGGGAAAGTTACTTCTCCAAAATTGATTTAAGGTCAGGCTAACATCAGCTGAAGGTTAGAGATGAAGATGTGCACAAGACTGCATTCAGAACTCGATATGGTCACTACGAGTTCTTAGTGATGCCTTTCGGGCTCACTAATGCACCAGCAGCGTTCATGGACCTCATGAATCGCGTTTGCAAACCCTACTTGGACAAGTTTGTCATTGTCTTCATTGATGACATTCTTATTTATTCGAAGAATCAAGCTGATCATGAGAAGTATCTTCGTTGTACTCTTAAACTTCTTCAACAAGAAAAGCTTTACGCCAAGTTTTCAAAGTGTGAATTTTGGCTTCGTGAAGTCCAATTCCTTGGACATATGGTTAGTGAGCGTGGTATCCAGGTGGATCCCGTTAAGATTGAGGCTATCATGAATTGGCAAGAGCCAAAGACGCCCACAGAGATTCGCAGCTTCTTAGGTCTGGCAGGATATTACAGGCGTTTCATTGAGAATTTCTCAAGGATTGCAGTAGCCCTAACTTCGTTGACTAGAAATAATATTAAGTTTGATTGGGGTCCTAAGCAACAAGAATCCTTCGATATTCTTAAACAGAAGTTAAGCAATGCTCCTGTGTTGACATTACCTAAAGGGATTGAAGAATTTGTAGTTTACTGCGACGCATCGCACACTGGCATGGGATGTGTGCTAATGCAGAAAGGTAAAGTTATTGCATACGCTTCCCGACAATTAAAAGTGCACGAGAAGAATTACACCACCCACGATTTGGAGTTGGGTGCTGTTGTGTTTGCACTAAAACTTTGGAGGCATTATTTATATGGCACCAAGTGTGTGATCTATTCTGATCACAAGAGCCTTCAACATTTGTTTAATCAGAAGGATTTAAACATGAGACAGCGTCAGTGGATGGAGACTTTGAATGACTATGATTGTGAAATCCGATACCATCCAGGCAAGGCGAATGTGGTCGCCGATGCCTTAAATAGGAAGGAAAGGGTTAAGCCCATTAGAATCAATGCCAAGAGCATTGAATTGAAGAACAGCTTGAATGAAAGAGTGCTAGCCGCTCAGAAAGAAGCTGTATTAGAAGCCAACTACCCGAATGAGAAGTTGGGAGTAACTGCTGAACAGTTATCATATGGCAAGGATGGAATCCTAAGATTGAATGGACGAATATGGGTTCCAATCTATGGAGTACTACGGGATGTTATCCTCCAAGAAGCCCATAGTTCTAAGTATTCCGTTCATCCTGGAAGTGACAAGATGTACCAGGATTTGAAGGCAAATTATTGGTGGATAGGCTTGAAGAAGTCTATAGCTACTTATGTAGCCAAATGTTTGACGTGCTCGCAAGTTAAAGCTGAACACCAGAAGCCGTCAGGTCTGCTACAGCAGCCTGAACTTCCCACCTGGAAATGGGAAATGGTAACTATGGATTTTATCACCAAGTTACCAAAGACAAAGCGAGGAAATGATACTATTTGGGTCATAGTGGATAGACTGACCAAGTCAGCCCACTTCCTACCCATTAAGGAAATACATAGCTCAGATAAGTTAGCTCAGTTGTATGTGGATGAGACTGTATCTCTCCATGGAGTACCAATATCTATCATCTCTGATAGGGATACGAGGTATACATCGCATTTCTGGAAAAGCTTTCAACAATTCCTAGGCACTCGATTAAATTTCAGCACTGCATATCATCCTCAGACGGATGGTAAAAGTGAACGTACTATACAGACACTCGAGGATATGCTACGAGCTTGTGTTATTGACTTGGGAGGAAGTTGGGATGATCATCTTTCATTGATTGAATTCTCATACAACAATAGCTATCATTCCAGTATTCAAGCTGCACCTTTTGAATCTCTGTATGGAAGAAAGTGCAGAACGCCCGTTTGTTGGGCAGAAGTTGGAGATGTCCAACTAACAGGACCTGATATAGTCCTGGAGACGACAGATAAGATTGTACAGATACGAGATCGTCTCAAGGCTGCCAGGGATAGGCATAAAAGCTACGCAGATAAAAGGCGTAAACTTCTAAAGTTTGAGGTTGGTGACAAAGTGTTACTGACGGTATCACCCTGGAAAGGGGTAATGCGATTTGGTAAGAAAGGCAAGTTAAGCCCAAGATACATAGGACCATTCGAGATCATCGAATGTGTCGGAACAGTGGCTTATAAGTTAAACCTGCCTGAAGAACTTAGTAGTATTCATAATGTATTCCACATCTGCAATCTGAAGAAATGTATAGCTGATGAATCACTAGTCATACCACATACGGATGTGCACATAGATGAGAGCCTGAAATTTGTTGTCGATCGAGGATCGACAAGTTAACAAGCTTCGAAGGAAGCAGGTACCGATTGTAAAGGTTAAATGGGATGCCTGTAGAGGTCCCGAGTACACGTGGGAGGTAGAGTCCACAATGAAAGAGAAGTACCCTCATTTATTTCAATAAATCTCGAGGTCGAGATTTCTTTTAAGGGGGTGAGGATGTAACACCTCGTAAATTCATGTCCAATATAATGAAGACACGTGTCATGAACTTTAAACGTGTAAAGGATTGAATATGAGGGACTAAAGTTGACAAACAAAGAAAGTATATGTGTAAAAGGATTCAAGGTGTCAACATTTGATAATTATATCTTTCAATAACCCTACATGATGTTTATAACCTTAAACGAATGAATTATGAAGCGTATGAAGCCATTTGTGGAAGAAAGTGAAAGATTACAAAACGCAAGGGTTAAAAGTGTCAACATGTTTAATTTATACCTCTGAGTGACCTTTTAGCAAACCCAAAGCTTTGTAACAATTAATTATGCTCACTAGAATAAGTGATAAAAATTTCACAAGGTTTCGATTTCGTATGAGAAAGTTATGCTAACATTCGTAAGTGAGGGGTTAAAAGCGTCAACGTTGAAATTCAGGACTTATTCGGTGATCGTATAACTAACCGGGGACTTAACAAAGTTTGTTTATGTCTTGGGGTCCTTAAAAGTCAAGTTGGAGGGTTAAAAGTGCAATAAATAAAGTTAAAACAACTATTAGAAGGACCAGGGACCTAAAATGCAAATTCTGAAACTTGTTTAACCTGATCTGGGAGCCATACCGGCCGCGTAGACCTTGTCTGGGTCTTACGTGGGCCACCCAAAACTGCCAGCGACAGAAAAAGCTTGGCAGGTGCCAGTTCATCCTGTTAAACCGACTTATTTGCATGGTTTTTGGATCCAGGAGCGTGGCCAACAGTTTTGCATGCTTAGGGACACTTGTTATGCATCAGGGATCATGCATAGACTTGTTTGTCATGATCCTATGTGATTAAAACTTCTATATAAGAACTTCTAAGTTGCAACACTTGGACTTGCATTTCAAAAACCATTCCAACTTATTTTCTGGAGTCTCCTGGAGCTCAAGAGCATTCGCTAAGGGTCATTAGTCGTGAATAGGACCTTTGTAAGCTTCATTGACCTTTCTTAATTCAGTTTTATTAGTTTAATGGCCTAAAGTCAAACCCGTCGTAATTGAGGTTTGACTTAGTGATTAATCACTAATGGTCCAGTCAATTCTCGAATTAAAAGTAGCTTTGAGTTGGTAATTATGTGGGTAATAAACCCTTAAAAGGGCACCCTCTGATTCCCACTCTAACTAGGTCAATTGTCGGGTCAAAGTTAATTATAAAAAGTAAACAGAAAGCAAATTTTCGCATAAACACATAATTAACAGTGTAGAAGCCATGGAACCGGTTTTATCACTCATATAAATTGGTAATCAATGTAAGAACATGTCTAAACATGTTCAACCCGACAATTTTCAGTTTAAGCTCGGTTCGAAACTGAAAGTCGCAAAAGTAGACTTTTGCTTTGAATTTCAGTTCTGACCCAATGTAGCATATTTTAGAAATGCCTTAGAGCTCTATTAGGACCAGGTTATAGGTTAGTGTAACCCTCTGAGGTTATACAACTTGGTTCATTAGTTATTCGATTCATGTACATGTTTCCGTTATATGCCTAAATGTTGACCATAATGCCCTTTTAACCTTAAAACGAGATTTTTGAAAATGTGAGAGGACAAAAAGCTTTGTTACTGATTTATAAACTTGTCCTAAAAATTTGACATCCGTTTGAGGTCTAGATTAAGAGTTATGCTCAATATCGTAATTAAGAAGCTTTTTATTAATTAAACGGCGTAATTAGCATAAAGCCTATCTAAACCCAAATTTTGACACCAAACTTTTTACCCACTGATGTAATATAATATTTTGGGATTTTTGAAGATTTTTATTTATTTTTAAGCTGAGCATAACATAGGGTTCTTGCTTTAATTCGGTAATTGTCGGTTATGCCCTTTTCTTGAATAAAATGAGTTTTACATAACATATTGATACCAAACTTTTTGCTACTGATTTTATATGATAAATAAAATAGAGTAAATTGCCATTTTAGTCCCTAAGTTTTGTCCAAATTTGCCATTTTGATCCAAATAGTTTTATTTTCCCCCCTGGGTCCCTGACTTTTACATTTGTTGCCATTTTGATCACTTTACCTAACTCCATCCAAAAACCCAGTTACTCTTTTCAATTTAAACCTTTTCAGTTGCCATTTTGATCCAATTCCAAAAAATCAAAAAAATTCCAAAAAATCAAAAAAATTCCAAAAAATTCAAAAAATTCTAAAAAATTCTAAAAAATCTAAAAAATTCTAAAAAATCTAAAAAATTCTAAAAAATCATAAAAATTCTAAAAAATCATAAAAAATCTAAAAAAATCAAAAAAAATATAAAAATCAAAAAAATTCTAAAAAAGCATAAAAATTCTAAAAAATCCAAATAATTCTAAACGGTTCGCGTCGAAACGGTTCGGTTCGATACGGTACGGGTCGAAACGGTACGGTTCGATACGGTACGGGTCGAAACGGTACGGTTCGATACGGTACGGGTCGAAACGGTTCGGTTCGATACGGTACGGGTCGAAACGGTTCGGTTCGAAACGGTTCGCGTCGAAACGGTTCGGTTCGAAACGGTTCGCGTCGAAACGGTACGGTTCGAAACGGTTCGGCTCGAAACGGTTCGGGTTCGAAACGGTACGGTTCGAAACGGTACGGTTCGAAACGGTTCGGCTCGAAACGGTTCGGGTTCGAAACGGTTCGGGTTCGAAACGGTTCGCGTCGAAACGGTTCGGTTCGATACGGTACGGGTCGAAACGGTTCGGTTCGAAACGGTTCGCGTAGAAACGGTACGGTTCGGCTCGAAACGGTTCGGGTTCGAAACGGTACGGTTCGAAACGGTTCGGGTTCGAAACTGTTCGCGTCGAAACGGTACGGTTCGAAACGGTTCGTGTCGAAACGGTTCGGGTTCGAAACGGTTCGCGTCGAAACGGTTCGGTTCGATATGGTACGGGTCGAAACGGTACGGTTCGAAACGGTACGGGTCGAAACGGTACGGGTCGAAACGCTTCGCGTCGAAACGGTTCGGCTCGAAACGGTTCGGGTTCGAAACGGTACGGGTCGAAACGGTTCGTGTCGAAACGGTTCGGCTCGAAACGGTTCGCGTCGAAACGGTTCGGTTCGATACGGTACGGGTCGAAACGGTACGGTTCGAAACGGTTCGCGTCGAAACGGTACGGTTCGATACGGTACGGGTTCGAAACGGTTCGCGTCGAAACGGTTCGGTTCGATACAGTACGGGTCGAAACGGTTCGGTTCGAAACGGTACGGGTCGAAACGGTTCGTGCCGAAACATTTAATGATTTTTGGATTTTTTAGAATTTTTTTGATTTTTTAGAATTTTTATGATTTTTAGAATTTTTTATATTTTTTTGAATTTTTTAGAATTTTTATGATTTTTTAGATTTTTTAGCATTTTTTAGATTTTTTTGAATTTTTTAGATTTTTTTGAATTTTTTAGAATTTTTTTTTATTTTTTGGAATTTTTTTGATTTTTTTAGAATTTTTTTGATTTTTTGGAATTGGATCAAAATGGCAACTGAAAACATTTTTTAAGGAAATCCCCAAAATACCCCTGTTACAAACTGGGTTTTTGGATGGAGTTAGGCAAAGTGATCAAAATGGCAACAAAATGTAAAAGTCAGGGACCCAAGGGGGAAAATAAAACTATTTGGATCAAAATGACAAATTTGGACAAAACTCAGGGACTAAAATGGCAATTTACTCAATAAAATATTTTGAACTTTATAAACTGATCAGAAACTTAGATTTCCTATTTAAAACCGAAAATCGCTTAAAACCGACTTTTACGCGTTTTAAGCACATAGTATGAGTTAAAACTATTTTTGGCATATGAAACTTAATACCTACTAATGTTTTAAGTAAATTTTTATAATTAAATAGTAAGCTAAAATTTTAAACTCAGATTTCCAGATTTGACCTTTAAAGCTTATGTAAAATTACTAAAATGCCCCTACGGTGCATAGTTTGGTTATAAAAGGTAAATTTCACACATATGCAATACCCTACTGTTATGACTTATAAAAATAATTATTTTTACTGATTATATCAGACCTGAAACTCAGATTAATATTTAATCTCTTTTATAACCCTTAAAATGACCAAAATACCCATACGGGGCATAATTTGAGTTTAAATCCATTTTGGGCATATTGGAAGGTATCTTACTTATATCACAATATATTTAAGGCATATTAACTTAGGAAACCTGTTCATGACTCATTTGGTTACCCGTTACGCATTATTCGTGTTCGGTGCAGTTTATGTAACTAGTTTGCATAAATTAGCCGAAACTGGTCAAACCTTATCATTTTTATCTCAAAATCCAAAAGGTGTTTAGTTTACCCATATTATACAAGTATACAAACTTGTTGGGTCTAAACCACATTCTAATCCGGTCTTCGCTTAATCGTGCGTTTTGAACCGTATATCTTCCTTTAAAACTAACCGGTCTAAGTTTAGGCTTAATTAAGACCCGTTAGGAATCTAATAGGTTATTAAAACCTTCGTTCCAGATTAGGAGACCAGTAAAAGATACTTGCACTCGCTGATTGTGATATATACTTGCTCAGGTAAATACTTTTAACTTATTTTCCCTTATACGGGCTTGGGGTACGGTATATAAAATACCGCTTGGTCGGGCATTGAATTTTTAATCATATAAAGGTTAATTTATTGAGATGACCCGTTTAATCTGTTATGTTTGCTTAAAGCCTTTGGGGGGTTAATGACCATGTCCCGGATATCCTTGGCATCATTCATTGAAATGGCCACGACCTAAGCACGGGGTGTAGGCATACACCTGCCAGTGAATATATATAAAAAGGTATAACCGACGGTTTGAGAATAACTCGCCACGGGATTATATCATGTGGTGTGTCTATTAATCTTTAACCTGGTATTCTGCCCGGGCTACTGAACGTATAACGACCATGTAATTCTTTTACAAGTTTATATATAAATAATTATCCCAAGTTATAAAAGATATTTTATGCCTTGTGCATTCAAATCAATTTTATTAAACATTTTCAAAATGAGTCGGTTAATTGTATTTACTAGTGTAAACTGACGTATTTTCCAAAAAGGCTAAGTGTAGGTACTAAAAGGAATAGGCTGGCTACTCCTAGCATCAATAAAGAGTCTTGCAAGCTTAGATGTTATAAATCTGTTGAACAATGATCTTTTGTTAACTTTGATCCGCATGTGGATCCTTACAACCGTTATTGTAATACACTTGATATTACTTTTAATTCGGTTTGTGATGATTTATCTTTCAACTTCCGCTGTGTATTAAACTGTTATAATTTTGTCTATGATGATATCAACTACGTCACGATAGTCCCCACCTGGCCCACCGGTAATATGTGGAAATATCGGGGTGTGACATTTTATCAGCGGGGAAATATTGGCGAGTCATTCAATTTGTACAAAACGACACATTGTTATAATTTACAGTATTAAGAGCGATTACAATTGCCCCTATCTTATAATTATCTGGTCCAGTTATCACTCGACCGGATCTGTGACTATGGTCATAGTCCGTTCACCCAAAAGTGACGTGTATCACTATTTAGGTCCGTTCACCTAAAAGTAATAAAACAACAGTAATGTGCACAACACCCCACTTACTGCCAGTAATTCATGATAACAAAGACTTAATCCCTGTAAAATATAACTGGAAAATAGTTTGAGGTTTTTGTAAAAGAGTTTGATAAAAAGAAGAATGACTCACATTGTAAGTTTAACTGGACAGAGTGCCCACTGATTAAGCCTGATAACCTTGTTAAATAATGCAAACGAAACTAGGTTAGTAACTTAATACAACACTTACGATAACTCACGAGATCGAAACGCTCACGACAAATGACAAAGCATAGCCCAAGATTCAGGCAACACTTAAACATCCATCGGATCAGTTTCAATCGATCGGACATTGTATCGTAGCAGTGATCGAGTTATTACCCCGTTGTCGTAGCAACGTTTCCCTATCTAAACACACTAATTTGAGCAGAATGTGGCGTTTTTGAAGAAGTTTTACGAACACAGAAGACTGGTCGTGCAACGTTCTATTTATAGCTGAAAATTGAGTTCCTCGCGGCCCGCGTAAGCCTGAAGGGGTATCCTTCGCGGCCCGTGAGGGCCACCCTAGCTACGGCTAGGGCTGCTGTGTCACACCCTAGGTCTGCCACGTGTATGACACGTGGCCTTGATCGTTATCCGGAGATTTGTATGGCTGTCGCGCCCCGCGTAGATCTCCCTTAAATCTTTCGCGGCCCGCGACAGCTTACTAAATTTTAATTTTCTTGATTTTTCATAAAAATTAGGGTTTTAGGGGTTCGGGTTTTCACTTACAGAGCGTTTTAAGACATTTTCGTGCAGATCCTTACATGTTTGATCCAATTAATGTTGCTCTGGTTAAAATTTTATGTTTATTGATATCTGAAATGTGTAAAGGATGAACCATGTCTTTTTAAAATCCAATCTTTATTCTTTTGGTTTTCAAGAATACAAAACCAAGAACTCAAGAACAAATTTTTTATGTGCACAGGTTGATAGAAGATACAAACAATATTATCATCAAATGCAGATAATTATATCATCATTTGAAGTAATTGCTGAAGGTGGAGCAGCAAAAACCTACACATCACTCGCAGTACTTAAATTTAATCGTGTCCCCATCGCTTCTTGGAAACTCGTACAGAAATGCGAAGTGAAACGACTATCCCTATCTGACACAATGGAGAGTGGGACTCCATGTAGGGATACTACCTCGTCCACATATAACTTAGCCAATCTTTCCATGCTAAAGGTTTCCTTCATTGGTAGGAAATGAGAGGATTTGGTTAATCGATCCACAATTACCCAGATTGCATCGTTACCTTTCCTGGTTTTGGGAAGCTTAGTAACAAAATCCATGGTTATTAGTTCCCATTTCCATACAAGCATTTCTAATTATTGAAGTAAACCTGAAGGTTTCTGGAGTTCTGCCTTAACTTGCGGACAAGTCAGACACTTAGAGACGTATCTAGCTATGTCCTTTTTCATTCCTATCCACCAGAAATTATTCCTTAAATCTTGATACATCTTATTATTACCAGGATGCATCGTATACCTAGATTTACGAGCTTCCTCTAATATTTTATCTCTTAAGTTTCCTTGTCTAGGTACCCAAATCCTTTTCTTATGGAATCTCCAAATTCCATCAGTCCCTTGCTCTAATTATTTTATCCTTCCTTTCATTCCTTCAGCATCATCCTGGATTGCTGTCTTTTGAGTATTTTTCAATTGTTCCATTAAATCTAATTGTAGATTTAACCTAAGAGCACGAACTCGTTTTTGTTTCTCATGGTACTTACGACTTAAGGCATCTGCCACTATATTTGCTTTTCCCTCGTGATATTGGATATCACAGTCGTAGTCACTTAACATCTCCATCTTCTTTCCCTCATGTTTAATTCTTTCTTCCCAAATATGTACCTTAAACTCTTATGATCTGTATAGACAGTAAACTTACTTCCATACAGATAATGTCTCCAAATCTTAAGGGCAAAAATTATTGCTCCTAATTCTAGGTCATGGGTCGTATAATTTTCCTCGTGCTTCGTCAACTGTCTTGATACATATGTAATTACCTGTTTGCGTTGCATTAGCACACAACCTAATCCTAGTTTAGAAGCATCATAGTAGACTTCAAACTTTTCTGTTCCTTCTGGTAAGGCAAGAATTGGGGCATTTGTTAATCTTTACTTTAAAATCTTAAAGGCTTCCTCTTGCTTGGGTCCCCATTCAAACTTAACAGTTTTACAGGTTAGCTTAGTTAATGGAACATCTATCTTAGAAAAGTCTTGGATGAAGCGCCTATAGTAGCCAGCTAATCCTAGAAAACTTCTAACTTCGGCTGCTGATTGCGGGATCTTCCAATTTGTGATCGCTTCTATGTTGGAGGGATCCACGTGAATACCTTCGTGATTCACCAAGTGTACCAAAAATTGTACCTCTTGTAGCCAAAAATCACATTTTGAAAATTTGGCGTACAGTTTCTCCTTTCTTAACAGGGTTAAGAGTGCACGCAGGTGTTCACAATGTTCGTCCTGACTTTTGGAATAAATAAGTATATTATCGATAAAGACAATTACAAATTTATCCAGATACGGCTTACAGATCCTATTCATCATGTCCATGAATGCGACAGGAGCATTCGTTAATCCAAAAGGCATGATTGTAAACTTGTAGTGACCATACCTAGTCCTGAAAGCATTTTTAGGTATGTCTTCTTCCTGTACCTTCAACTAATGATATCCGGAGCACAAGTCTATCTTAGAGAAGTATCTAGCTCCCTGAAGTTGATCGAAAAGATCATCAATCCTAGGTAATGGGTATCGATTCTTAATTGTAACCTTATTCAATTCCCTATAATCGATACACATCCGCATCGAACCATCCTTCTTTTTCACGAAAAACACAGGTGCTCCCCAAGGGGATGAACTAGGTTGTATGAATATTATACTTAACAATTCATCTAACTGCTTGTTCAGTTCTAACATTTCTGTGGGTGCTAACCGATAAGGTGCCTTGGCTATTGGTGTAGTTCTAGGAATTAGATGAATTCTAAACTCTACTTCCCTATCCGGTGGTAATCCAGGTAGCTCTTCTGGAAATACATCAGGGTATTCTGATACTACTGGAATTTCCTTAAGTTCCTTGCTTTTAGTGTTAATGATTACCGAAATCATATACACTATTCCTTGTTTTCGTTCATAACTAGCAACTTTCATTACTGAAATGAACTTCATTGGTTTATGTGTCGCAACCCCCGATCCCTGATCCCCGGGAACGGGCGGACGCGATCACAGAATTTCGGTGGTATCAGGGTTATTTAGTCTTGCAGCGGAATTTACATCAGGACCGTAGTTAGGAAATGTTTATCAGAGTAAAACCACCTCATTTAATATTAATAATCACATGGGTAAAATCCAAGTTTCTTATTACAATACATTTATAGGGACACACCCTATTTTATTGAATTTAAAACATCGTTTATTTGGTAACTTTTATAGCCACATTTTTCCCAAGCCTTCAATGCTCTCCAGCTGACTTTTTACTAATTGGCTTTCACATTGGGTTACCTGAAACATGTTTTAAAAATATTTGTCAGCGGGAAATACTGGTGAGTGAATCCCAGTTTAATCAAGTTTAAAGTCACAGTGAACATTATTGAGAGCGATCACATTGTTTATGTCTACACAATTACTCCATTTGGTACTATCAATCCTGACTTGTGGGTCATATTACCCATTGGCTAACTCATTGTCCAATGGTAACGTATTGTCATCCCGAGTTACTACTCGCAAGTAGTACAAATTTTGTATACAAAACCCCAACATACCGGCAGTAATTGAATAACCACAAAGACTCAATCACTGCTAAATTTCATAGTAAAACATTTAAGGTTTGGTAAAACATTACCAAAAAGTTTAACAAAAAGAGGATAACTCACATTGCTGTCTTAGGCTTTTCGTAAGGGTTTCCTGGATATAATCTATAATTTATACAAATGTACATTGATTAGTACCATAACCCTTTGAAATTATTAATGATACCCTCCCCGAGACGGTATTCCAACAACTACGTCGGGCAGAACCACGACAGTTGTTACGGAACCCTAAATCAATCGGGCAGCGTAACTATTATGAAACTAGGGTTATAATACTTACAACGGAGCAGAACCTCGCTAATTAGGGGGTATAATACTTGCAAAATATGCCTAATATCAGAAAATTCGAGATTGAGAATTCAGAATGAGCGACGGAAATTGAAACCCGAGGCCTCCATTATATAGTTGCTGATATTGACTCTCAGGCGGCCCGCGTAAGGTAAGGCTAAGCCTTACGCGGCCCGCGTCAACATATGGTCAAACTATAGCTTAGCTGATTCGATGTGTAGGTCCGCCACGATGTCGACACGTGTCAGCACCGGATGTCTCCGCGTTTCATGATCTCTATTGGCCCGCGTAAGTGTAAGCTTAAGCTAACGCGGCCCGCCTTGACTAAAGGATTCAACGATATCAGGTTTAGACCCTGATACGGCCCGCGTGAGATGTTGGGGTGGGTCTACGCGGCCCGCCTCAACTAAACATTTCATGTTTTTAATTTATTTTATAACTATAACATAATTTGGGCTCGGTTTTCACATACGGGGTGTAATTAAAGACATAATGAGACATTCTATAATATACTGGAGTGTCGGAATTATTATAAGGGTGTTGGTTTTACCGAGGGTTGTTACATTCTCCCCACCTTGTTTTAGAGCTCGTCCTCGAGATCTACTGAAACAAGTGCGGATATTTTCTTTTCATTTCTGATTCAAGCTCCCATGTGTATTCAGGTCCTCTTTTGGAGTCCCACTTCACTTTGACTAGAACTAGTCTCTTGTGCTTGAGATTCTTGACTTTCCTGTCTTTAATTTGTAGAGGTCTTTCTACAAACTTGAGTTGTTCATTTACCTCTATATCCTTAAGAGGTACTATTAATGATTCATCAGCTAAACACTTTTTAAGATTAGATACATGAAATACATCTTGTATTCCTGCCATTTCCTCTGGCAGTTGTAGCTGATAGGCTACTGGTCCTATTCTTTTAATAATCTTAAAAGGTCCAACATACCTGGGACTTAGCTTTCCCCGTTTGATGAATCTTTCCACTCCTTTCCAAGGAGAGACTTTCAATAATACTTTATCTCCTACTTGAAATTCCAATGGTTTTCGCCTGTTATTAGCATAACTTATCTGTCTATCACGTGCTGCTTTCAGTCGTTCCTTGACTTGAATAATCTTGTCAGTCGTCTCTTGCACTATCTCAGGTCTAGATAATTGTTTTTCCCCAATTTCTGCCCAACAGACTGGGGTTCGACACTTTCTTCCATAAAGTGCTTCGAATGGTGCAGCATTTATACTTGTGTGATAACTATTATTATAAGAAAATTCTATTAAAGGTAAGTGATCGTCCCAATTACCTCCGAAATCGATTACACAAGCTCTAAGCATGTCCTCCATTGTTTGAATTGTCCTTTCACTTTGTCCATCCGTTTGAGGATGATAAGCTGTGCTTAGTTTTAACTTAGTTCCCATTGCCTTTTGGAAACTTGACCAAAAATGAGAGGTAAATCGACTATCTCTATCAGAAACAATTGATAAAGGAATACCATGTAAAGAAACAATTTCATTTACATATAGTTTAGATAATTGTTCCATACTAATTGTTTCCTTCATTGGTAGAAAATGAGCTGACTTGGTTAGCCTATCTACAATCACCCAGATTGTATCATTTCCTTTCCTTGTTTTGGGTAATTTAGTAACAAAATCCATTGTTATAAATTCCCATTTCCAAACTGGCATTTCTAATTGCTGTAACAAACCTGAGGGTTTCTGATGTTCAGCTTTGACTTGTAAACATGTTAAACATTTAGAAACATAGGCTGCTATATCCTTTTTCATTCCTATCCACCAGAAATTTTTCCTTAAATCCTGGTACATTTTATCACTTCCTGGATGCATTGTATACTTAGACTTATGGGCTTCTTCTAATATACAATGACGTAGATTTCCTAATTTAGGTATCCACATTCTCTTTTTATGGAATCTCCAAATTCCATCTGTCCCTTGTTCCAATTCTTTTAGCATACCTTTTAATTTTTCAGAATCATCCTTGATTACTGATTCTTGTGCTTCTCTTATCTGATTATTTAAATCTACTTGCAGATTTAATTTAAGAGAACGTACCCTTTTTGGCTTTTCATGATACTTTCGGCTTAAAGCATCTGCCACTATATTGGCTTTTCCTTCATGATACTGGATATCACAATCATAATCACTAAGAAATTCCATCCAACGTCTTTGTCTCATATTTAACTCTTTCTGCCTCAAAACATACCTTAAACTTTTGTGATCAGTAAATATGGTAAACTTACTACCATAAAGGTAATGTCTCCAAATCTTAAGAGCAAAAATTATAGCTCCTAATTCTAAATCATGGGTTGAATAATTCTCTTCATGATTCTTAAGTTGTCTAGATGCGTAAGCTATAACCTTTTGTCGTTGCATCAACACACATCCATAACCTAATTTAGAAGCATCACAATAGACTACGAAGTCTTCAGTTCCTTCTGGTAACGCTAGTATGGGTGTATGGGTTAATCTTTGCTTAAGGATTCTAAATGCTTCTTCTTGTTTAAATCCCCATTCAAACTTAACAGATTTACAAGTTAACTTAGTTAAGGGAATGGCTATTCTAGAGAAATCTTTAATAAATCTTCTATAATAACCTGTCAATCCTAAGAAACTTCTAACTTCAGTTGGTGACTCAGGGGTTTTCCATTTAGTAATTGCCTCAATCTTGATTGGATCCACATGAATTCCTTCATGATTGACTAGATGTCCAAGGAATTGTACCTGTTCTAACCAAAATTCGCACTTTGAAAACTTAGCATAAAGCTTTTCCTTTCTTAAGAAACTTAAAAGTGCGTGCAAATGCTTAGCATGATCCTCTTTACTCTTAGAATAAATTAGAATATCATCTATGAAAACAATTATGAATTTATCCAAATATGGCTTACATATTCGGTTCATCATGTCCATAAATGCAGCTGGGGCATTGGTTAAACCAAATGGCATGACAGTAAATTCATAATGGCCATACCTTGTTCTAAATGCGGTCTTAGGAATGTCCTCTTCCTGTACCTTTAATTGATGATATCCTGATCTTAAATCGATTTTAGAGAAAAATCGGGCTCTTTGCAGTTGATCAAACAGATCATTGATTCTCGGTAATGGGTACCGATTCTTAATCGTGACTTTGTTTAATTCACGGTAGTCAATGCACATACGCATTGATCCATCCTTCTTTTTAACAAAGAGTATCGTGCTCCCCATGGTGACGAACTTGGTTGTATAAATCCTTTCTCCAACAATTCTTCTAATTGTTTCTTTAATTCCTGCATTTCAGCAGGTGCCAAACGGTAGGGTGCTTTGGCAATCGGTGTTGTTCCTGGTATTAAATGGATTCTGAATTCAACTTCTCTGTCTGGAGGTTGTCCTGGCAATTCTTCTGGAAATACATCTGAAAACTGAGATACTACTGGAATATCTTTTAGTTCTTTTCCTTTAGTGTTAATGATTATAGAAATTAAATACACGATAGAACCTTTTCTCATACAACTTGCAGTTTTCATCACAGAAATGAATTTAGTAGACCTAGAAGATTTATCTCCTTTAATTGTGATCATTTTACCTTTTGGTGAATTTACTTGAATTAACTTTTGATCACATAAAATACTGGCTTTATTGGCTATTAACCAATCCATTCCTAAAACAACATCAAATCCTACCAGATTCATGGGATAAAGATTTGCAATAAATTTATGATTTAAAATTTCTATTCTTGCTCCCTGCAAGATTTCAGAAATTCTAACAGTTTCTCCATTGGTTGTCTCTACTAAGCATTCATGTGGTAGTTTAGTTAATGATTGATTTAGTAATTTGCAAAACGATGTATTAATAAAACTTTGGTTTGCACCAGAGTCAAATAATACTTTAGCAAAGACATCATTAACTAAAAACGTACCAGCTATGACATCTGGGATCATCTTGGCTTCTTCTACAGTCAGAACAAATGCTCTAGCATTTTTAGTATTCTTGTTGTCTGTGGCTGGAGCTAATTTCGGACAATTTGGCCTGATATGACATTTTTCTCCACAGTTGAAGCATAATCCATTACTGGATTTCTTCCTGCAATTTTCTTCCTTATGTCCTGGCATCTTGCAATAATTACAGAGAGTGGAGCATTTTCCCGAATGCTTTTTCATGCAGACCTTGCAATATGTTGCAGAGGTAGAACCCATATTCCTACGATTGTAATTTCCAGAACGGAATTCCTGTGTAAGCCTTTGGGTTAAGTTCCTCCTCTGATCTTCTTCTCTGGTACGAACTAACTCATCAGTCAAGGTATTGGCTAGTTCTACAGCTTCTTCTATTGTTTGAGGTCTAGCTGCCTTAACTACGTGTCTTATCTCCCCAATTAATCCCCAAATATAACGAGAAATTAACATTGGTTCTGGCGAAGCAAGGGTTGGCACTATCCTAGCATATTCGAAGAATAACTTTGTGTACCCCTTGCTATCCACACCAGTTATCCTAAGGTTTAGGAATTTGTTTGCTATCTGTTCTTTTTCATTTGGAGGGCATAATTTCCTTTCTACCTTGTCCTTAAATTCTTCCCATTCCATTTTATAGGTTCTATCACTTCCTTTTGTTTGGAGGATAGTGTTCCACCATTCTAGTGCTGCATTCTTAAACAGATTAGAAGCAAACAGTATCTTATCTTCTTCAGCACACTTACTTATTCTTAAGACTGCCTCAGTCTTTTCTATCCAGCGTAAGGTTGCAATGGCCCCTTCATTACCCGAGAATTCCATTGGTTTACAAGACCAAAATTCTTTATAAGAACAACCGTAAGGCACGGTTCTTCTTCTTTTAGGAATGGGCATTTGAAGTACAGGTCCATTGTTCACGCTGTTTTCTGGTTCACTTGGTCGCTTACTGCTATGCTTACTTTTATTATCAGCATCTTTAACAGTTTGAAGAATAAAAGGCATTGCATCTATAATTCCCTGTGCTACTATGTGTTGGATAGCACTATTATCCACTTGATTATTATTGTTATTGATGCTTGGATTCTCATTAACCACGTTAATGTTACTTTGGTTATCATTATTCAGATTTCCTTGATTTCCTTCGTCGGCCATCTGAATTTTTAAACATTTACCCCATATTAATATCACAAATAATAGGTAATATAGTAAATCACATGACACACAATCTAGCCAAAAACGTCGATCATTGCGACTTATACTCTATTTTTATTTACTTATGCTTCAATTACATACTAGTACTGAAATGAAATTACAATACCAACAGAAATGGAATCACACTAATAGTAATATGCATCCATACACACATATTTTATTTTATTATTATTATTATATTTTATTATTATTACTACTACCATTTCCTCCATTCACATTCATGGATATGGATTTATCCAAAAATCCATATTGCGCTCATCGTATTTCCATACGAGACGCTCTCCCACTTGACGCATTCTCTCACTGTTCTCTAAAATTTCCTCCCCAAAAGTCCTAAGTTCTTGGACGTTTTCTGCACTCATTGGGGGTGCAGGTTCTCGGACTGGGTTTGGAATCTGGGGTGCGGGTTCCTGATATGGGGGTGACAGTTCATGAAATTGGTAAGGATCCTCTAATATTTCCCTAATATATTCATCTTGGTAATAGGGATCTAAAGGGTCCATACCTGGGTAGGCTTCTAGGTTCTGTATGGGGGGATATTCATGGATAGGGTAACGTTGCACAAAGTCCCTATTATCGTCCCACCAGGGGTCGTAATGTAACAACTCTCATCAAAAAGTACTATTTATTACTTTAATTTAACCAATAGGAAACCTTAATTGAAAAACCCAAGTGATTCTGCACAAACCCTAAAATTTTCAGAACAATCGGAATCAGGATCAGGGCCCCTAAAACTCAAGGGGGGGGGGGTAAACCCTATTTACGATTATCCTAAAAATCTCGTTGTCAAAAATAGAATTTACCAAACAGTCGAGTCAGCAGAGCTAGTCCCAACCGTGGCTACCCTATAACCTATTTTCAACCCTTACGCACCGTAACAATTTTAGTCTTACGGTCCGTAAGAACACTTACGCACCGTAACAATTTGAGGCTTACGGTCCGTAAGCAAAGTGAAATTTTAACTATAAATAACAGACATTGGCAATCGAATTTTGGTGTTCAAACGACGTAGAACTTCGCTGCATGTACTGAGATACGTTCTGTTTACACAAATTAACACACACGGTTCACTAATCGACGCTGCAATCAGGGTAATAACTCGATCGCTGATACGATTCAATGTCCGATCGATTAAACTATCCAATGGATGTTTAAGTGCTGCCCACATTAGGGTTTATGCTTTGTCATTCGTCGTTAAATCGATGGATGTTTAAGTATCGCACTTTGTCATTCGTTGTGAAGGTTTTAATCTCGTGAGTTATCGTAAATGCTGTATTAAGTTACTAACCAAATTGTGTGCCTGTTATTAAACTAGGGTATCAAGGCTAATCAGTAGAATAAGCTCTGTTAAATCTGCAATGTGAGTCATTCTCTTTTTATCAAATTACTTTTGAAATTATGTTTATTTTCAAAGGTTATAATTACAGGGATTAAGTCTATGTAATCTGAAATTACTGCCAGTATGTGGGGGGATGTGCACATAGCTACTAATTATTTATCACTTGTGGGTGAACGGACCCAGCAAGTGATATGTCCACAGTCACAAGTCCGGTCAAGTGACAACTGGATCAGTTAATTTAAAAGATAGAGACATTGT
>JARYGA010005007.1:0-40951 GCA_030545235.1 Helianthus tuberosus
TTAAAACTTGTTGGTTTTTAATTCTCAAGATGTTATATAAATTCTCACAAGTTTAGTAACAGTTCAATCAATGTTAGTTTCTTTTTATGTTAAGAATGTGGGGCGTTGAGAGGTTTGGATTGGTGGCAATGCTCGGCACGTAGCATATGTGGGCTTCACCAGTCCACACCCAAAAAAATGGGGTGAGGGAGCGTCGTTGCCAGACCGGCGTGGGGTGCCATGTGGTTTTTTTTTAGAGTTGACAATTATATAAAAAACACAACTTATATTAATTTTAAAAAAAGTTACATAAAAGACAATCCTAAATTATAAAAACCTACTTAATAAATCCTAAAAAATAAAAAAACCCACTTATTAAATCCTAAAAAATAAAAAAAAATCAACTTATTAAATCCTAAAAAAAAATTACAAAGTACGGTAAATATTAAAGTGAGAAACTCACTTAAACTCCGTATTCCCGTCATGCCTGTACTCGATCTTCGCAATCTCCACTCGATCGTCGTAGGTCAAGGCGCCCGCAGTGACACGGTCGAAGCAAATTTTAAACCGATCAAACCTCGGTTTGAGCTCACGCTATTTGTGTTGACATGTGTTTAAGTTGTGAAGCGTGTTCCTGACGTGTTGTTGGTATTGTTGGAACGCTCACCCCCCCCCCCCCCATACGTGGTTTGACCGCGTTGTAGGGTACGTTGTGCATCCCCAATCGATCTCACTAGTGCTATTTCCTCCTCTTCGGTCCAATGCACCATTTCCGACTTTTTGGTTTGGGTTTGGTGGAAGAAAAATGGGAAAATATGTAATTTTTTTGTTTGGGTGAGTATTTATAGGTAAAAAATGTAATTTTTTTTAAAAATCTGAGTTACCATATCTAACCGCCACCCCCAACGGTTAATCTAAACGGCTACATCAAACCAACCAATCAAAGCCAGCCATGTCACACTGCCCCTTGCCTCACGCCAGGCTCAATCCCCGCGCCAGCGGGGCAACGCCATGACCAACGCTACCCCGATGTGGTCTAGCCAGCGTTTTGGGCATTCCGCCGTCCCAACCCACGCCCCACACCCCGCGATCTAATGAGTGATACACACATAACGTGTTTATTAATGATGTGTTTATATCATTCAACGCGCCAAACCTGCTATGTGTAACCTCGTGAACAATGAAAAAATTCCATAGAAAGAAATAACATCAAAGTAGCAAGTTAAAATTACAAACTCTAGACATGACACTTTGACATTCTAAAATATTATCAAACAAGTTTCAAGTTGAATTTGACAATACATATAAACATACCCAGATTATCTCACTTGGAAATTTAGGACCCTTAAACAAAAGGCATAGATTAAAGCAAATAATACGCAAAAGGCAACTAGAACCGTAGCAACGGGGCCCATGAAATCTAATCTAAAGCCATAGTGATCTTTGATATACCAATTCATGGCTGGGTCATATGACATCCCGGGCACTTTGATCGTATTCTCAGCATCGTGGTATTGTGAAACGATGTACCCATACACACTCCAAGCTATAGGACAAATCCAGTAGTACCACACCCACCACTTCGGAATTCTCTAAAATGTTCATAAATACGTTAATTTAATGCAAACATGTGACAAATGTTTTATATCAATGATAACTTACCGGTTTAGGGATGAAAAACCCTGAAAAGAAATTAAAGAGCCCATAGAATAGAACTGCTAATACGGCTGCTACTTGCTCGTTTGGTGTGATAGATACCGTCATCAACCCGTAGTATGTGAAATATAGGAATGAACAGAAGCTGATAAAAAAGAACCAAAGAAATTTGGGTGCTGTCCAATCGAATGATACCATAGGATATACTACAAAAGTGTAACATATTGTTTCCACAAAGACATATGGTATCTCTACAAGGACCTGAATGAACCCCAGTTGTTAGAGGCAGAAATCAATGATAAAGTATATTCGTAATTATTCGTGTGGAAATTTATTCAAATTTTGACCTGTGCCATGGCATATGGTAATGTTGAGTACATTCCAGCTGCTCTTTCTCGATAGAAGACTGTTCTCTCTGAAGCGACCACAGGTTGTGCTGTTTGGCAATTGTTCATACCAACAAAGAATACTCCAGCATATAAGGCCCCAACGATCGTGGTCAAGTTGCTACTACTCTCTCTAAATACACACACACAAATAAGAATTATCAAAAAGGTTTTAAAAAATCATCATAATTGATGTTATGCGCAAGTGTTTTAAAGCAACCTTTTTTCACCAATCTTCCAAAATGTTATCCCAATCAATATAGATGCAATTAAAGTGAAGATGTTGCGGACAAGGTTATAGTCAGGATTTCTCCAATAACTCCACCACATCTTCCAAATACAAGACTTGAATTGTCCCCATGTAGATTGAGCATATTGTGTTACGAAATGAAGATCTTGTGCTCCTGGAGGTGGCGTGCTTAACTCCGTCACTAAATCCTTGTTCTTTCTGTGGATCATACGTATATGTTTCATTACCACCTTATGTTACTTTACAACAAACGTAAGATGAAAACTTACTGATGTAATGCTGATGATTTGAAGTGCTCAGCAAAATCTATCCCAATACGACTTTCAACAACACTTGAACTGACTTCTAACATCCATGTTGCTGGATTATATTTTTCTGGCATCTTTGGAACACCAGGAATTTCCTGATTGTATGATAAAATGTTTAGTAACATCTTAGTGCTATAATAAATGAAATGTTTCATAATGTTTATTTGGGAATATGCTTGTAAATTACCTCAAAGTAATCTATAATATTTCTAGAATTCGTTCCTAGAGGTCCTGCATATATCATTTGCCCACCTCTTTTCAATAGTAGCAACTCATCAAAGGATTCAAATATATCAATACTAGGCTGATGAATTGTGCAAACAACAGTTCTTCCCGTATCAACAGTGTTTCTCACCGCCCTCATAACAATGGCTGCTGCTCTTGCATCAAGGCCAGAAGTTGGTTCATCCATGAAAATAATGGAAGGGTTAGCAACAAGCTCAACTGCAATTGTTAACCTCTTTCTCTGTTCTGTTGATAAACCAGTAACTCCGGGAAGTCCTACTATTGCATCTTTAAGGTTGTCTAGTTCAACAAGCTCCATAACTTCGTGTACAAAAGTCTAAAAAGTAAATAAATATGAAGAAATTAACACAACGTATTTCTTAGTATCTTGTTTGACAAAAATGATAGTCCCTACCATTTTCTCTTCTTCGCATATCTCTTTTGGGAGGCGAAGAAAAGCTGAGTAAATCAATGATTCACAAACAGTGATACTGGGAGAGTGGATATCAGTTTGCTCACAGTATCCAGAAATTCTTGCAAAAGTTTCTTGTTTCTTTGGAAATCCTGATATTCGTACATCTCCTTCAATATAACCACTTGTCTTTCTTCCTGCTAAAACATCCATTAGTGTGGTTTTTCCGGCTCCACTAACGCCCATCAATGAAGTTAAAACTCCAGGCCTAAAAGCACCGGTTACTTCACAAAGTAACTGCAACCTAGTTTCTGTCACTCCTTGTTCTCGCATTTCCTGTTTAGTCAGTTACCATTGGATTATATATGTATGTTGCTAATTTAGGTTTCTAAATGGGAATTTAAGGTTAAAAGAAGAAAGGAATTTACTTGGGGCATATCAACAAAATAGTTCATGTTATTAAATGACATGGAAAGTGGAGTAAATGGAAGAACCATTCCCTTCTTATGAGCCTTAGCATTATTGGTGTTTGATCGTCTTCTTTCAAGCTCCTTTTCGGTATATCCTTCTACAAAAGTCATATATAAAAAACATGCATGCGTTTAAGTTTCCAAGTTTCAACCCTTGGCTTGTACATACCTGTTCGAGCTTCCATCCTTGTGGTTTCTTCTTTTGACACGATTGCTTGTGGTTTACCAAGGGCTGATCATTTAGTAATAAAATTAGGATGGTTAATTACTGCTTATAAATTAAATTTATTAGTTATTAATTATGGACTTACGATCTAGATACATAAGAGCCAAAGTGAAGAGGACGTTGAAGAGAACTACAAAACCTGCAAGAGAGGCAATACTAATCCAAAACCAACTTTCTTGAGATGGGATATCCATGTTTTCTAGTATCACAATGCCCACTCTAGTTACATTGTCCATGCTCTGCGAAGATCACAACATATATAATTATGATCCTCTTTTTTATTATGTGTGTTTCTTTTAATAAAGAACCAACAACTTACCATCTTGTTCATCCACCTAGGTGCAAAAAACTCATTAATTGCAAAGGCTTTGAAGCCATATGATAAGGGTGACACCCAATATCCCCACTCCCACCAATCAAGAATCTGACTTTTAGGCATGATGAAACCACCTAAAAGAAATATGATGAGAAGTGCAAGGGTTCCACCTGTGTTTGCAATGTTCATTGTCCTACATACTCCAGCAATAAACCTAAAATATCCCCCTCCGACATTCTGGAGCATAAAAACTAATAGGAAGTGCTTGAAGAACCTATACAAGAACCATAGCAGGATGCATATCTTTGTTAACATTGATAGGCTAAAAAAAGTATTAAGCAATAATAGTAGTTAATATTTGTTACCTGCTAGCTTCAGGGGCAAGGCCAACACCGTAATATACTATGGCCATCCAAAGAGTACTCTCTAACATAGATATTGGTATGCGAAGCAAGAATGTTGGAAGTGTATATGCCCATGGCGGGTGGAACAAAAGGTCTCTTTGCTTAAAAATTACAGGAAGCCTTATTATGGTGAGGGAAATTTCAGCAAGACCATTAAACATATTTAGCAGCAAGCTAAAGGCAAGTGTTCCAATGTAGGTTGAGCCATCTTGTTCATTCCTTGTGTGCATCCTAGTCCTAAAAAACACCGTCATAATAGTAAAAGATAATATGGTGAATTGTACAGTCTTGAAAATGTAAATGGGGCTGTTTCTCTTGATCAGTAGCCATTCCTTATCCCATGAAGCCTTAAGCAGCTCTCTTTTGGAGACCAAATATTTCTTGAAGACTAAAGCTGCTTTGTGGCTTTGATTCTTGTCATAAGGTATTGAAAGTTCATTCTTTAGCTCTATACCCACATGGAAACTCTTGAATCGTTCAACAAATTCACTAACTGGGATATATCTGTATGGTTTGCTTCTATCTGCCCAATATTGCTCTTGATCCTTTCGAGAGGTGACCTGTAGTCATGAAGATATATATATCAAATGTTTACAATATTTATTATTGGCTTGGAATTCATCAATTAATGGTAATTAGTACCTCTTGTAAGAAGTCAGAAGTGCCCTTTCTAGGAGGGAGTCTAAATCCACAACTCTCAAAAAACTCTAGCGCGTTTTCTCGTGGTCCTTGATACACAATTTGTCCCTCTGATAGTAATATTATGTCATCAAAAAGATCAAAAGTCTCTGGAGCAGGCTGTAGTAGGGACATCAAGATTGTTGAGTCCGTGAAGTGTACAATTTGTTGCAAGCATTTCACTATCTGAAATGTAGTTGAGCTGTCTAGACCAGTGGATATCTCATCCATAAACAAAGTTTTTGCTGGTCCAACAAGCATCTCTCCTGTTTTTATTTTTTACACTATAGTTATATCAAATTTGCCAATCTTACATAAAACCTAATGAGGGGTGATTAAGTAAACCTGTAGTGACTCGCTTCTTTTGTCCACCAGAGATTCCTTTTCTCATTACGTCACCGACGTAGGTGTCACGACACATATCCAAGCCCAATATCTGTTTTCGTTTAACAAAAATATGATGCCATTTGTGAAAGCATCCCAAGTTTGGATAATATCAACATAAATAGGATTAAAAAAGTAATTGAATTTGAATAGCTAGTTGTTTCTTACCCTAAGAATGTAGTAAGTAACCAAATTGCTTCCATATCCTTCTATGGCAGTTCCCTTCATGAAAAGGTCAACATCAGCTTCTGGGAAAATTCCTGCCTGCTTCTCTCTTCTTGCTAGCTCCGCCAACAATTCTATATATCATTGTTTTGTTATTTGTCATATCTGTTTAATTATTGCAAGACTTAAAAGAACATCATCTTTTTAAAAAAGAATTACCTATCTTTGATCCGACTCCTTGGCATCTTGCAGCGAAATCAAAGGTTTCTTTGACAGTCATTTCTCCAACATGAACATCGTACTGGCTGATGTATGCAGAGGTCTTTCTTGGCTCAAATTCATTTAGCTTATGGCCATTATAAGTAATCTCTCCTTCAACCTGTTAAGTTTATATGTTACGTACTACCCATGTTGGTTTAGATTATGACCATTGTAACTAATAAAGAGCTCATGTTAATGTTTTTAGAGATTTTTTCTTCTAGATAGTGTCATTTTAGATTAAAGCATGGGAAAAGAAGTGCTTAATTGAGTTGTTTGTAAAAAGGAGTTTAGCATATTGAATGAACGATGTCCAATCTAAAGAGTTTAGCTATTTTGGGGTAGAAAACCTTTTTGTTTTATGTTAGTTTTTTTTTTTTTTCATTTGATTAATTCATAATGTTTAGAAATAAATACATATACACACATACAATTTACAAACGATGAAAGTATTCATCGTTTGTAGATTTGTTATGTGTCATTTGTGTTGACGTCATAACATTACACACCCAATTCGGCCTGTCAAAGATGATATCGTATTTAACTAATTCAGAATTATGTAGAAGTTTTATACGAATTTATGGTTTGTTTATATTTTTCGTATTAAAGAAGGTTTTTTACTTATATAAATTTACAAACGGTGGGTGAATAGTAATAAATCGTTTGTAAATTCAAAAATTAAAAAATAGGTGATTGATTTGCATTGTTAATTGAATGATTAAGAAAGAAGAAAGAAAAGATGAGATAAAACAGTGGAAAACAAAGGAGCCAGTTTAGCAAAAATGAACTTTTAAAGAGTATCTTAAGCATCATGGCATACAAATTTACCATTGAAAAAACGTCCATAAGTAAGATGATGGTGCAAGTATTTCATGGTTTGATTCGTTTTTACTATTGACTAAAATCGAAATTATAACATTATTTTGATTTTTAGATTTTTATAATCGACTGATATCGATTATAAACAGTTCGGTTAATCTGATTATATTGTTTAATCGTCGGTTTTGGACGTTAGCGGATTCAAATAGTTTACAATTAATAAATTCTATTGTATCTTTGGTTAGATAGAACATTAGCAATTTTTAGTTAATCCACTACTAGAAAACTGGCAATTTCTAACCAAAATTTCCGACAAAGTAAATTTGATCGGAAGGTTCCGACCATTTTCTGACAAATTACCGACTAAACTAAAAAAACTAGTTTTAGTGACTATTTCCGAAAATTTACCAACCAAAAGAATAATGGTCGGAATTTGAAGGAAACTTCCGACTAAGTTCCGACCACAAATTAAAACGAATCAAAGAAAAAAATTTGTGGTCGGAAAGTGGTCGGAAAAGTTAAATAAAAAAAATAAAAAAAATGCTTATCGGAAACTAGTCAGAAAACGTAGAACCAAAAAGTTGTTATTATGTGTGTATGTGTATGCATGTATGTATATATGTGTGTATGTGTATGTGTATGTATATATGTGTATGTGTGTTCATGAACGTATGTACGATATGTGTATTATAAACACACACACACACACACACATATATATATATATATATATAGAGGCCGGTTAACGTACAATACCTCTTATCCTACATTATGTACGCGATGCCCTCAGCCGTACGATCTTCAATCGATCAAACGCGGGCGAAACTAATTTAAATGATTAAATTAATCATTTTAATATATCTAAATCATACCAGGAAGGTTAAAAACGTCATTGCGAGCTCATAAATCTCTGTAATTGACCGATGATAGTTCAAAATCAAACCCTAAATAAATTCAAAAACCTGAAATTCTTCTTCCCCAACCTCCCTTCGTTCCTTTTGGTGCGATATCGATAATAAGAACTACTAATTTGGGAGTTGTAAGGGTCAAACGGAAGAAGACTGACAATGATCGACCAACAATCGAAGAAGATGAACAGTAACACACACACAGATTATACACATGCGATTTCATCAAATTACCACATGCGAAATTGTTACAAAAAAACAACATGCTATTTCATCAAAATTATCACATTCGAAATTGAATTACCACATGCGAAATTGTTACAAAAAACCAACATGCTATTTCATCAAAATTATCACATGCGAAATTGAATTATCACATGCGAAATTGTTACAAAAAAACAACCTGCTATTTCATCAAAATTATCACATGCGAAATTGAATTATCACATGCGAAATTGTTACAAAAAAACAACTTGCTATTTCATCAAAATTATCACATGCGAAATTATTACAAAAAAAAAACAACATGCGATTTTCAATGCGAGAAGATGATCTGACGGTTGAGATTGTAGCGTACGTAATGTACGATAAGCGCATTTGTACAGTACACTTTCCCTATATATATATGTATATATATATATATATATATATATATATATATATATTTACAATACACATATTGTACATACGTTCATGAACACACATATGCATATATATATATATATATATATATGTGTGTGTGTGTGTGTGTGTGTGTATTTGTATGTATCTCTTGTATGTGTATATGTATGATTGTATGTTTATTTGTATGTGTATGTATGTGTTTGTGTTTGTATACATGTATGTGTATGTGTCTGTGTTTGTATGTGTGCGTAAATGTACGATTATATGTATGTGTATGCATTCCTTGTATATTTATGTGTATGTATATTTGTATGTGTATATGATTGTATATGTCTGTGTGTGTTTGTATTTCTAGGTGCATGTGTGTATATGTGTATGTATGAGTCTCGGTGTATACATAAACACACACATGTATACTTATAAAAGTGGTAAAAGCTTGTTTTAAGTAATCGATCCTGATTGTATACACGTACGTACGTACATGTACAATACGTATAAATTGGTAAAATAAAAGTATTTAATGTATAATTAAGGTGTGCAAAAGAAGGAACGAAAAAAACGACATTTAAAGCTCAAAGAACAAAATTAAAAACAATTTTGGTCGGAAAATGGTCAGAAAATTCCGACAAATTTCCAACGAAACTCAACATGTTGGAAAATTGTCGGAAAGTTCCGACCATTTTCTGAACAAAACTTTTATATTTATTGTTATTATATGTTATAATGCTAAATTGCTAATCATTATTATAGTACCTATATTAAATGATAAATAACATCCTTAGTTGATACAACTTTTGTTATAATCTTTCAGTAGCGGAATTAGCCCTCTAAATCAGGGGTATCGGAAAAACAATCACTGTGCAATCATACAATATAAAAAAACGACAATAAATAAATAAAGTAAAACAAATACTTAACTAATTGGGCCACAATTTCAATCATATTATTATAAATTTGGGCAATTGGGCAATTGTTTCAATCGGGCTCCCTTATTCTACAAGTTTGGGTTGGTTAGGGGTATCCTTGTATTATTTTAGGAATATCGTTGGTATACAACCGAAAAAAATAAAAAAAAGTACACTACGAAGAGGGATGAGCGTGGAAGCGGTACCGTACCGCACCGGTACCGGTACCGAAAATACCGATGCCGAAATTCACCAAAACTGGGTACCGGTACCGAAATATTCAGTACAGTAAGGTACCTGTATTTAAAGGAAAAATTCGGTATTTTACCGATACTGAAAGTAACGATACCGAAAATGACAAAAAGTGGGTACCGGTACCGAAAAATTCGGTACCGGTACCGAAAAATTCGGTACCGGTACCCAGTACCAAATGCTCATCCCTAACTACAAATACTAAAGCATTGGGTCCGCCCCTGTAATCTTTTATATGAACTTTATTATTATTATTATTATTATTAAGCATCACCGCACCACCACCATCACCGTACCACCAGCGCCACTGCCCCCAATAACCACCGCTTCCACCATCACCCCCACACACCATCACTGCCCACAACAACCACTACTCACACCATCATCGCACCACCGCCACGTACTTCCCACAAAAACTTTGTCGGAAACAGGTCAGTTTTTTAGTAGTGATCTATAAAGAATACTAAGAGTTTAAAATAATAAAGGTACTAACTTTTAATTTTGTAACATTTTAGAGTATTAAGGTTAACTCCAGTTAAAATTAACTGAAAGCTAAGAATTCATCATTTCGCATCTTAGTACCCATGTTAGACGTATTTACAATTATATACACTTCATTTTCATTTTAAATGTATATTCTTATCATATTATATGTATTACCGTAATTTAATAAATCAATATTATATATTACTATGTCATAGTACATTATTTACACACATCGTCAATGGATGTTCAAAACTGCGTATTTGAAATTTTGGATACCTGATTTCACTATTTCATATATTTGTTGGATAGTTCGAATATCGGATAATTCAGATTGAATATCGATTATTATTAAACTATATTATACACATGTTCATGTTCATAGTAAATCACCTTCCGCTACAAGAAAATTACGTCTGATACGACGACCCTTTAGCGAACACAAGAAATTTAGAAAGTCACCACTTTCATTATGCAAAACCCATTTTTGAGCATAACTAAAAAAACATTAGTAGTATTTTAACTATGCTTTTCTAAAATGACGCCATTTTTAAAGAAAAAAAAAGATTGAAACTCCATGTTTTATACTGACCTTTAAGCTAGAATCAAGCTTTCCTGCCAAAGCCAATAGAAGAGTCGTCTTCCCAGATGATGGTGGACCCAACAGAAGTGTCATTCTGTAACATTACAGGTTCATTGTTACATAACTATATATATATGTGTATATATATACACACACTCAACTACTTATATCTTTTGGTACCTTGCAGGTTTGATTATCCCTGATACGTCTTTAAGAATAGTGAGTTTGGCTTTCTTAGTCAAATTGATTCCAACAGAACTCAGAAGCGATTCAAATGAATTTCTAGCGACATTTAGTAGCGTTGGAAGCGCTCTATCACCGACGTAGCAATCTGCTTCTATGGTCACATTCTGAAACCGAACTTCTATAGTTGGTAGAGAGATGCCAACCCTGAAAAATCAGTTTGTTTCATAGTTTAGTGTCAAGTTAGGGTTTACATATATAATAGACAAATTATACATATATAATATATAAACAATAGATAAATTATACATATATAGGGGAAGGTTCATTGGGGAACACTAAAAAAGTGGGGAACACCGGGGAACCGACTCAAACGAACTCCGATTGGACTCATTCCAGCGGCGTTGGAACCGGCTCGTCGAACCCTAACTAAGATCTCTTAACCCTAAACCCTAAATCCTAACTCCTAAACTCTAAACCCTAAAGCTAAAAAATAAGGCTAAAACCTAAGCTAAACCGTAAAATTTAAACTTTAAACCCTAAAAGCTAAACCCTAAAGGCTAAACCTAAAGCTAAACCCTAAAGCTAAACCCTAAACACTAAAGCTAAACCCTAAAGGCTAAACCCTAAAGGCTAAACCCTAAGGCTAAATCCTAAAGCCAAACCCTAATATATTTAGGGTTTAGGGGTTATGATTTAGGGTTTAGGGTTAAGAGACCCTAGTTAGGGTTCGACGAGCCGGTTCCAACGCCGCTGGAATGGGTCCAATCGGAGTTCGTTTGAGTCGGTTCCCCGCTGTTCTCCACTTTTTTAGTGTTCCCCAATAAACCTCACACTACATATATATATATATATATATAATATATAAACAATCTCAAGCACCTTTAAAACCACATAGCTAGCACATCAAAAGTTAATAAATAGATTGTCACCACGGTTATCATCTATCATATAGTTATTTTTATTTATTTGATCTATCATTTATTTTTAAGTTTGTTCGTTATTTATTATTCTATCTATATCTTGAAAATTAGTATAGTTATTGAGGTTTCATCGTTAACTTGGGATCAGGGGCGGTTCAATGTGAAGGTCAGCGGGTGCACGGGATACCCCTCAACTTTCTTGGCGAAACCAAAAAACATTTCCTGTGTTTTATGTATCAAATATTCTTAGGCATGTATTAGGATACCCCTGAATGAATGTACGGTAACTTTTTTTTCTTTGTTTATGAGTGTATGGTAAACTCTTTTTCTTGATACCCCTAATTTTTTTTTCTAGATCCGCTAGCGCTTGTAATTAAGTTACATATTTGTATTTAAAGAGGTTAGTCATGGTTAATTGATATCTGAAAAACGCTGTATTTTACATATATAGATTATGGAGTTGAAGGCTTACTTATCAATTCGATCTCTGAACTTTCTCAAGAACCTGCCATTATCTTCTTCAGCATCCTTGAAGATCTTGTCAATGAAGTTTTGATGAGCTTTCGCGTCGAGCTCTCCTATGTCTAGTAGTAAAGTATCAGATGGTGTTTGGTTTTGTAGATCATGAGCTGAAATGTTTAAGTTCTTGAAGATGGTTGTTCGTATGCGGTTGTAGGTTGGAAGTTTCTCCAAAGCAGCCCATCTCAAGGCCTCTTCGTCCGCCACAGAGCCGCGGCTGCTCCGCCCATGACTGCTGCTCACGGAGAACACAGCATCAACACGCCTACTCACACTTCTACTTATGCTTCTCATAATATTTCCTCCATGATCAGTTTCCTCCATGGTCACTCTTCACTTTCAGAACAACCAGAGTTCTACCTATTAATCACTCATGTTGTGCTTTCTTTGCATGGTTATCAATTCATTGAGTGGCTATTTAACATTTTTTTTTTGTCGTGCTTCATTAATTATATCTGTTTTTTTTTTTCTGGTTCGTTTGTATCCCACGTACAAAAAATACATTTATATTTATAATTTATAACTGAAAATTCAGGCTTCAACTTTCCATGTATAAACATTTAATAATTAAAACCAGTGGCGGACCCAGGAATTTTTCCATGGGGGTGCGGAACATTTTTAAAAATTTTAGGCCTCTAGGTACATAAGTAAAAAAATCGGTTTGTATCGGGTCAGTTCGGGTCGGGCCGGGTCATGTAAAACAAAAGAACATTAAACTAATTTTATATAATGATCAAAAACATGTCAAACCTTGTTACAAACATAATTAAAACGTCGCCCTATGGGTTTTCATTTTTTGAAATCTATCCAAAACATCATATAAAGCTACTTTTTTAAGCAAGTCTTTCTCTATATAATATAAGTTAATCGCTCCATAAGATAATGTTTCAATTTTAATTTCCAACTATTCAAGCCCTAGAAATCATAATGTAAGTTGTAATCATCCTAAAAATCATCTAAACAACATAATCACCCTAAAAATCATCTAAACAACCAGAAACAACGTCAAAACACACAAAATTTCAAACCTATTTAACAACTTTATTACCCTTTTTCTCCTATAAGACCATGGGGTATGGTGGGGCGGGGGTTTGGGGCATGGGTTGACACATGGAGTTCGAGCCCCCCCCCCCCCCCCCCCGGTGGTGAGTGACGTGTCTGTGGGGTATGGCGGGGTGTGGCTAGCCCGGCGTGGCTTGGCCATGTGTATTAAAATAAAATAAAAATCTAAAATGGTCCGCTATGCCCTAGCTAACAAGCCAATAAGAGCCAGCCACATAGGATCGCTAGCATGCCCCACGTCCGGCCTTAAACTCCCGCCCAAGGGGCCACGCCCAAACCCAAGCCCACCCGGGGTGGTGACTTGGGCGTTTTCACCCAACCCACGCCCCAACTCCCGCCCCATACCCCATAGTCTAATATCAACCAAAATCATTAAAATAACAAAGAAACTTACCCGTGTTCGGATTCCGGTTGGATTTGGTGTCGAACGGCGGTGGTATGGTGGCTGATTACGGTGGTCACCGGCTGCTAGATTGTTGTCGCTGGGTGATGTTGTTCGCTGGCAGTGCAGGGATGCAAGAGAGAGAGAGAGAGAGCGAGCGGGAGAGAATTTCTAAGGGTTTTGGGCTTAAATTATTTTATTATAGTTTGAAATATTGTTGGGTTTGGTTAATGGGCTAAGACTTAGTGGGCTAGTTAGTTAGGAATTATAAGTGGGTAAAGATATTGAGTATTTGGGTTTAGTTAGTTAGGTATTAAAAGTTATATAATTTAGGTAGTATTTAAAAAAAACAAGAGTTTACTAAAAAAAATCTTAAAATATAAATTGATAACACTTTTTACCGAAGGGGTGCGGTCGGAAAATTCCAAGGGGTGCGGACGAAAAATTTCAAGGGGTGCGGACGAGATTTTAGACGGAACTTAACACTAAATTTTTTTTCCCCGAGGGTGCGCCCGCCCACCTTGGGGTGGGCTTGGGTCCGCCCCTGATTAAAACTTAGGCTTTAACTTTACTAGAAGAAACTTATTTTACCACCAATTATTTGATATGGACAAATTGTAAAAAGATAAAATGGTCAGAAATAACTTAAATAAAAGGAATATAATTTTGATCAATTTAGAGCAATGTTTTAAAAATCGGTTTAAACCAGCTCATTGAACCGGTTACACCAGATGCCAGATGCTTGGCCGGCATGAAGCATACCGATAAACTGAGAAAACGACAAAGAAGTTATACCGCCGGTATATTGGGTTACTGGTTTAATCCGGTATACCGGTACCGGTTTATACCAGACCAAAGGTCAAAATTTTGAACTTCTAATTTTTATGTACCAAAAAAATGTGACTATTTATCTTCTTAGTAAAAGTGTAAAACCTAGTGCCCACAATTGACAATCCACATCAATCAAACTTCTTCCTCACTTAAAGATAGAAAATCATTGGTTTGTTGAGATTAAGGTTTTCAACCAATCATTAAAGTTTGCCTTTTTTTTACTTTTGTTCAATCATTCACGTGGAAATTGTTGTAGTGTTTGCTAATTGCTATATAATGGGTACTTAATCATGAACTTTTATATAATTTTTTTATTAAGGATTAACTTTTGAAATATTTTTTTATTATAGAATGGTGAAGTTTTGGATTTTTTTTTTTAGTTGAAATTATATTTTATGGATATATAGGATTAATTAGTCAACACGGTTGAACTGCCCGGTACAACCCGGTTCAACGGGTTGAACCGTTTCTGAGTCTAACCTGGCACGATTTAAATACCGGTTTTGAAAGCATTGAATTTAAAGTTAACTAGAATTAAGCACATGTTACGGCGGGGCATAAAACCATGGTTGCAGAAATCGGCCTAAGCGGCCGATTAATCGGCGCCTAGGCGCTAGGCGGTCACTTACTGCCTAATTTTGAGCTAGGCGGTCCATTAATCGGTCATGGTCAAAAATCGGTCAAAATCGGTCCTAGGCGGTCAAAATCGGTCCTAGGCGGTCAAAAATCGGATTAATCGGACTATATTAGTCGGTCAAAATCGATCAAAATCGGTCCTAAGCGGTCAAAATTGGTCAAAATCGGTCAAAATCGAACCATACTATCTGAAACTTGAAGTATTTATGTGAATTTTGAAGTATTATTTTTATATTATTGGGTATATATATATATATAATTTTGAAAAAATACATATAAAAATCCCATTCCGATTAATCCCTAGGCTGTACCTCACCGCCCGACTAGCGCCTAGCTCCTTCTACAACATTGCATAAAACCATGTCAAATACCACAAATACCACACCACTGCCAGCACCATCAACACTAAGCCGAACAAGGACCCGCGCGTTGCGAGGAACCTCTCAAAGGGAAAAATTTAGAACGAAATTTAAAAAAAATTTTGTGAAATAAAAAGTATAGGGGCAAAGCTGAAAGTAAAAAAAAATTTTGAGGTTACGTTGCAAATAATAAAAAGTTTTAGGTTAGAATTAGAAAAAAAAAATTGTTAGGTTAAAATTGTAAAAGATAAAAACCTTTGGATTTAATGTAAAAAAATCATTTTTAAAAGGCAAATTGGATTTAAATAATTCCAACTTTCTCAATTTGGCCAATAATAATCCCAACTCAGTTATTAGCCGATAATAATCCGAACTGGTCGACTTTTGACATATAATATTCTGCGTTAAATATAGCTTAACGGAGTTAAGTTTTTTCCGAATAACAAACTGATGTTTTAGGGTTTTTTATTAGAACGAGGATACGAGTTGATTGATGTAAAATTTCCCTCGAAATACTACCCCAAACGACGATAACGGTGCTTCAATTTGGGTGTTTAAACTTCCAATTAACAAAAATCAATATGTTTGAAGCATCGTTTCGACGTAAGTTTTACATAAATCGACTCGTATCCTCGTTCTGATCAAAATCCATAAAACATCCGTTTGTAATTCGGAAAAAAGCTTAACACTGTTAACGTATTTTTAACGGCGGACTATTATCGGCCAAAAGTGGACCAGTTCGAATTATTATCGGCCAATAACTGAGTTGGGATTATTATCGGCTAAATTCAGAAAGCTGAGATTTTTTAAACTCAATTAGGGAATTGGCCTGTAATAATCCCAACTAGAGGTATTTGATATTGACAATCCCACCTTTAAATATTCCCCCCACCAGTCCCACCTTTTAACTATTTTTCCTACACCGGTCCTCCATTAAAAAAACTTAACGGAGTTATGTTTTTTTTTCCAAATTACAAACATTTTTTACATCTTTTGATCAAAATGACAATACGAGCCCATTGATATAAAACTTATCTCGAAACGGTGCTCCAAACGATGAAAACGGTGCTTCAATTTGGGTGTTTAAATTTTCAATTAACAAAAATCAAGTCATTTGAAGCATCATTTCGAGGTAAGTTTTACATCAATGGACTTGTATCATCGTTCTAATTAAAAGCCCAAAGAAATATGTATGTAATTTGGAAAAAAGCTTAACTCCGTTAAGTTTTTTTAACGAGGACCGGTGTAGGAAAAACAGGTGAAAGGTGGGACTGGAAGGGGGAATATTCAAAGATGGGACTGTCAATGGCCAATGACCTCTAGTTGGATTATTACAGGCCAATTCCCCAATCCGATTTACCTTTAAAAACTGAAACCCTTAAAGAATGAGGTATAACACCCACATGCACAAAAATGTTGCTAATTAATGGTATATAAATATAAACTAGAACATTGACCCGCGCGCGTTGCGCCGCGGCTAACGAAATTGACACGCTGTTGATCAGATTCACATTTACAATGTGTTAAAGATGTTTTTTGTCGGTTAAGTCTATATAACTATCTTATACAAATAAGTAATTCACCAAATAAGCTCAATACAATTAATGGTATCATAATTACTACGTTACATGACTTGTATCCATATAAATAACCTATCGTGTTAAGCCCCTGCGTTGCGGCGGGGGCATAAGACCGTGACAAATAGTACCAACGCCACACTATAGCCAACGACCACCAACATTGAAGTTGTGGCTTTTTAATGTGGAGAAATTAGACCGACATATAAAACATAGAAAATAATAACTAACTCCATTTAGGACTCGCGCCTTGTGACGAACTTATTAAACGGGAAAAAATAGACGGTGTAAATACACTGAACCACACACGTACGTTACGCCATGTTCACTTGCAAAATTTAGAATGAAGCGTATAACAAAACGTAAAATCGTTGATCCACACACAAATTGTGCCGTGTTAACTCACAAAATTTAGAACCAAAGGTAAAACAAAAATTTTTGCAAAATATGAAAAACATAGGGGATCAAAGTTGAAAGAAAAAAATTTGTGAGGTTATATTGGAAAAACAAAAAACTTTTGGTTAAACCTACAATATCAAGTACTTTTGGGTTTAAAGTGAAATATCAACAATTTTTTTTGAAAAACCCCCAAAACATAGGGTACAACACCTAATGCCTCCATTTGTTTCTAATTTATATGATGTAAATGTAAATGGGTCTAAAAGTGTTTTCTATCTTTTAAACCCAAAAAAAAATAATCTATCCTAGATTTTGAATTTTGAGTTTAAAGATTTCTCTTTTGTTTTTACCTTAGTATTTGATACAAACTTTTAATATGGGGCTATCTCACCTGGTAAAGACAAATATCTCTAAGAGAAGAGATCATAAGTTCACACCAGGATAAATAAACAATTTATATTTATTGGTAAAAGTAAAGAATAAGTAATATTTTTCATTCAAAACATTCTGATACAACTTTATATTATAAAACGTGCAAAGTCTAGTTCTCATTAACACAAAAATCAGCGTACCTTCGGGAGGGGGGGGGGGGGGCCTCTCGACGATATGCAAAATCCAGCCAATGTAAAGTCACACCTAGGCTACCCATACCACTCCCACCCCAACTCAAAACCCCATTTACCGGTGTCGATTACCGACGTCACACACACAAAATCATTACTTGCTCTTGCTTTCTCTCTCTCTCTTTCTCTTTCTCTCTCTCTCCCTATCTCACAACCTGGTGGTCCTTACCGATTACCCCTACCTGAGTGACTGGCGCCAATGTTGCCGGTCAGGTAAAGGCTACCTGAATTGGTTTCTGTGAGTGATGCCACCCCCTAAGTTGATTCTTGTTTGGTAATTTTTTATAGTAAACTACAATTTGTATCCCTGTGGTTTCAGGTCTCTTGCACTTCGCCTCCCTATCTTTCATTTTTTGCACCTTTGCTCCCTATGCCTGCATTTCATCAAGCTATGCCTCCATGCTATCAATGGACGGTTTGACTTTGGGTGAAAAGACTAAACTACCCTTTTTCCTATTGCAGTTTGCGACCCTGTGGTTTCATTATTATTGCAATCACCCACCACCACCATCATCATCCCCACCACCACCGTTGTTCATCACCTATCACCTCCACAATACCACTGTAGCCCCTCCCTCTCTCTCTAACTATCACCCCCAACCACCTCCACCACAACAACCATTATCCACCACCACAATACACGACCCTTTAGTAGCTAGAGCTACTCATGTAGTGTGGCTTGCTAGCGATCCTGTTTCTTAAAGTACAACTCCAATGCTGGGAGATAACACAGGTACACATGTTTGTATATTTCTCACAAATTAACATGTTTTAAAGTCCACATTATCATTGTTAACAAACCTTAAAATTTTGCAATTCCCGTTTGTGGTAAAGCATATCTAATTCTGCAGTTTCGTTAATGGTAGAGCGTCATCAAAATAACCACCAAGACCAGAGTAAAATCTTATGTTCCACCCATAGGATAATACTGAACCATTTCCATCTACGGCTTCAATAGAAAATTCTGATAAAATGAACATAGAAAATGCTTCTTTTACTGTTCCTATAATTAGTGAAACTTCTTAAACAAATCTGTGTAGGGTTAGAGAAGAAACCACCGCTTCCGTTCACCTAGTATCACTTGTTGCTTTGCTGATGACGGCTAAAAGTAGTGGAAACCCACTCACATACTTGGTCAACCTGTCAATTAAATGGGCTGCATCAAAAGATAAACCATCTCACGTTAAGGCCAACATTAAGGTGATATTATCTTTTCCTTTAATTATGATATTATATATGTATATGGATTTGCTATCTGAAAACAGGATCTGGCGAGTTTGACGAAGCTTTGGTCCAGAAACGACGTGTTCGGTTATAAAAAACAATAAGAAATGAGTAGAAGATAGAATAGAACACCGAGTAGTCACTTATAATATGGTCTCTTATTGATAATCCAACGTTACAGCACCACGAGACCAGTTGGACAACATTTCCCCTCAGGGACCAAAAGCTTATCCAACACAAGACCCAAGCACCATATATATAGGCATCAGGGATTCGTACAAAGCTACCTCTGGCATCGTACGAACCCAGCTTGGTCTTGGATTCTTCAGTACAAACCACTATGTAGTCCGTTCGTACAAAGCTACTCCTGGCTTCGTACGAAGGCACTATTATATCACAATACCTTGGTTTCGTACTGGATTTCTTATTATTCTATACAATATTCACACACTCTATCTAGCTATTCGCACAGTGGCAGACGTACAAAATATGCACCAATATGCTATATCACGTTACTCATATCATTTATGTAAAACATTATTGTGTTTTGTGACTGGAGTTAAGGTATTCCAGTATAAGAAAAGGAACACATACGAGCTTTAAGTATATGTAGATGATGATAGCTTGATATCCGAGATCCTTATTGACCACAATGTAAGTTCATATTATTCCATTTAAAGCACTAAAATCCAAATGCTTAAAACATATAGTTCTTGTGTTAACGGTTTGATCTATCAGATTGTATAGAACAAGATTATTTCCCTGAGGAGAAAAACACTGCTTTGTCTTCTTCAGGACCATCTAGGGTTCAAGACATGAGGAACATAAAGAAACAATTTCAATTTTATTTGGTAAACTTTGAGCTCCACAAGCCATTTCCAAACCAATTTATAATCAAATTTAATGAAAAGGTGTTTATTCTGTTTGGTTTATGGGATTGAATTGCAGGGAATAATGGTTAAGATAAATGAAGCCTCAAGTCTACCGGTTGCCATAGAAATGCAGCAGGGTTGTTTTTTATCTGATGCATGGTCTCTTCTTGGAAAAGGTGTTTATTCGGTTTTGGTGGATGATGGTGGTAGTTGTGGGTGAGATGATGGTGGTGGTGGTAGGTGGGAAAAGGTAAAGTTGGGGAGGCATAATGCTAGGTGGATAAGTATAGGGAGGTCTTGATGAGTGGTGGAGAGCTGGGGGTGTGAAATGACACACCCCAACCGATGGCGGAAACATTAGGGCGGGACGAAAGAGATTGTTCGAGACATCACAACTTGCTAAATATGACAATATTTATAGAAAATTCCATTTTCATTGATGAACTAGGTGGTACATTGTTTGGAATGGAAATACAACAAGGAGATTTGAATACCACAAACATAAGTTTAAAATGTGTTTCTAAAATCCATCCTACTAGAATCTTGAAACGTCATAGCATCAATATCCTACAATACATATTAAAGTAACGGTCAACACATAAAGTATTGGTGAGCATACAAGCTTTGTCTATTAGCATAGATACAAAAGTTTTCATCAATCCTACATGGCATAAAAGTATACTAAGGCATAAAACATAACATAACTAGCATTCATCGATTATATGTCAAACCAAATGTGTCCACAAAGCTGTGTATCTTATAACCGAAGCGAACAAGATCGTGATTGAATGACTTAATATAGACCCTTCCTAATGGTGATGTGCTACTCCTATAGTGCTATACATGTAAAGGGTGGCTCATGACGTTAATGACAAATATTATGCAAGAAAGGCTTCTGGCATTATGTATCCTAAGCATATCGATTAAGCATGTATTAATGGATTGATTGATTTGAATAATGTGATTGGCGTTGTGATTGTGATTGTGATTGTGATTTTGATAATGTTGTACATATTGCACCCAAAAGTGTATAAAATGTAAAACGGGATCATGTAAACTCATAGTTTGCAAAGCTTCCAAAGAAGTCATGAGTTGATGAGTCTTGAGATTGGAACACTGTAACACCCTAAAAATGCGTAATTTATTATTGTGCCTTTAAATGTATTTTTATGTAATATAATAACTGTAGTTGACTAACTAAGTTAAGTTGAATGAATCTTGTGTAGAGGGGATGAAAGTTGTGCTTGCATAAATAATAAATGAAAACTATAAAGGCTGAAAGTGAATAATTCATGAAAGTTAAAAACAAAAAAAAAGTGCAGTGTGTGTGTATGTGTATGTGTATGTGTATGTGTATGTATTGTACGAGAAAGAGGGAGAGAAGGGGAAAACCTTCATCTTCAACAACAACAAGAAATTCAGCAAACCAAAGAGGTTCTAGGGCTGAAATTGAATGCATGTATTGAGATTCTTGATCATCTAAGTGTCTCTAACATAAGGTAAGTTGAATTTGATGATTTGATAATCTTTCATGAAGCGGGTTGTAATCAATCCGTTAAAATATATGGAAATAAGCATGAATTGGCACACCCCGATATTTCCACGTATTACCGGTGGGGAGTATCGTGACGTAGTTGATATCATCATAGTCAATTAATCACAGTTTAATGCACAGCAGAAGTCTAAAAGTAATTATGCAAACCGAGTTGAAAGTATAATAAAATATTACACAACGGATTGTAAGTGGACCCACAGGCGGATCTAAAACAGAAAGAAAAATTGTTCAACAGACTTTAAGTATCAAAAGCTTGCAAGACTCTTTATTTAATACTAGGAGTATCCAGCCCATTACGCGTAGTACCTACACTTAATCTTTTTGAAAAAAAAATACGTCAGTTTACACTGCTAAATACAATTAACTGACTCTTTTTGAAAAATGTTTATAAAATTGATTTGAATGCACAAGGCACAAATATTCTTTTATAACTAAGGACAATTATTTAAAATAATCTTGTATACAGATTTACATGTTTGTCGTCCGTTCAGGACCCGGTTAGAAGAACCGGATTAGATTAATAGACACACCACAAGTATAGGCCAACAAGAGAGTGAGATACCGTTTTTATATACGCAACTGTCAGGTGTATGCCTACACCCCGTGGTTAATTTATGCGAACTAGTTACATAAACCGTACCGAATGCGAATATGCATGACGGGTAACCAAATGAGTCATGTACAGGTTCCACAAGTTAATATGCTTTAAATATGTTATGATATCAGTAGGATACCTTCCATTATGCCCAAAACGAACTTAAAACCAATTTAAGCCCCGTAAGGGTATTTTGGTCATTTTAAAGTTTATAAAAGAGGCTAAATAGCAATCTGAGGTTCTGGTTTAAAAAAATCAGTAAAAATATTTATTTTAACAAATTATATCGGTAAGATATCATACATATGTGAAATTTATCATTTTTGGCCAAACTATGCACCGTAGGGGCATTTTTGTCATTTCACATATGTTTTATGGGTCAAATTTGGAAATCTGAGTTTAAAACTTATACTTACTGTTGAATTATAAAAATTTATTTATAACATCAGTAGGTAATAAGCCTTAGGCGTTAAATATGGTTTTAAACCGTACTATGCGCCTAAATCGCATAAAAGTCGGTATTTGATAATATTCAAGTTATTTAAGGAAATCTGAGATTTTGATCAATCTCAACTGTTTAAAATATTTTATTTAATGTATAAAATCAGTAGAAAAAGGTTTGACATGCAAATGATGCATAAAACTCATTTCATTAATGAAAATGGCATTATCGTCAATTACCGAGTCCATGCAAGAACTCTATGTTATGGTCAGTATAAAATTTGATAAAAATTTCTAAAAATCCCTAAATATTATATTACATCAGTGGGTAGAAAGTTTGGTGTCAAAATTTGGGTTTAAATATGATTTATGCCAAAAATGCCATTTAATTAACAAAAAGCTTTTGCTTTACGATATCGTGCATAACTCTTATTTTAGACCAGAAACGGACGTCAAATTTTTAGGACATACTAATATATCAGTAATAAAGGTTTTTGTCCTCTCACATTTCCAAAAATCTCATTTTAATGATAAAAGGGCATAATGGTCTATTTTAAGCATTTAAAGGGAACATGCAATGAATCAGATTTTTATGGAACCATGTTGTATAACCTCAGAGGGTTATACTAACATATAATATGGTCCTAAAGGAAGCCTAAGGCATAATTAAACTAAACTAAATCGGGTCAGAACTGAAAGTCAAAGCAAAAGTCTACTTTTGCGACTTTCGGTTGCGAACCGAGCCTAAACTCAGAATTGTCGGGTTGAACATGCCTAGACATGTTCTTATATTATTTACCAAGTTATTTAAGTGTTAAAACATGTTCCAAAACTTCAGCATTATCATTTATGAATTATTTTGCAAAAACTGACTCGTTTGACTTTTTATTAAGAAGTTTGACTTGACAATTGACTGAGATAACGTGATAATTTGAAGGTGCCCTTTTAAGGGTTTAACACCTACATAATTACCAACACACAGCCACTTTTAATTCGAATAATGGCTGGACCGTTAGTGATTAATCACCAAGTCAAAGCTTAATTACGATATCTTTGACTTTCGGTCATTAAGCTAATAAAACTTTAACTAAAGAAGCTAAGAACACTTACTAGAGTCCTAAGCATGAATTTAGAACTTGAGAAAGCTTCCTTGAACAGCAGGAGGCTTTAGAGAGTGAGTTTGAGTGAAATTTGAAAGTATACAAGTTCTAAGTGAAACAATGTGGGTATATATAGGACTTTGATGACCTTCAAGATCAATCCATCTGTTCCTATGATGTTACCAGATGTTCCCAAGTGTCCCTAGGGCAGTAAAAACCAGTTGTTCAGACCCTGGTATCGAAAACAGCCATGCAGTGGCGGTGGAACAGGCTGCAACATGCAGCTGTCCCTTTTTTTGGTCGCTGGCACCTCTTACGCGGCCCGCATAAGAAATGGAGACGGCCTACGCGGCCCGCGATAATGGGGAGTTCCGGTAAAAAGTTTGCAATCTTTGCATTTTCTGTCCCTGGTCCATTTTAAGTTTATTTAACTTTCTTTTATTGCACTTATGACTCCCATAGTTAACTTTTAAGAGTCTTGGGTCACAAATTAACTACGTTAAGCTCCCGATTAGTTATGAGATCACCTGAAATGTTCCTTAAGTGCGCAGAAACTCCATAAAATCATTATTCGTTATACATGGAAGCATAATGAAGTATTACAAAGCTTTGGGATCGTTAAAAGGTCACTCAGAGGTAACATTTAACATGTTGACACATTTAACCCCTGTGCTTTGTAAATTTTATAGTTTTAAGCACAAGCGGCTTCTTATGTCTGACAATTTTATTCATTCATGAATACGAACATCTTATGAGGTCATTCAGAGGCACGAGTTTGGCATGTTGACACATTTGACCCTCCTATACACATACTTTCTTCATTTGTCCACTTTAGTCCCTTCAAAACAATTCGTTACACGTTTAAAGTTCATGACACGTGTCTTTATTATATTGGACATGATTTTGCGAGGTGTTACATCCTCACCCCCTTAAAAGAAATCTCGACCTCGAGATTTACTCAAATAAATGAGGGTATTTTTGTTTCATTGTGGATTCAACCTCCCATGTGTATTCTGGGCCTCTTCGGGCATCCCATTTCACTTTGACGATTGGCACATGCTTTCTTCGAAGCTTCTTAACCTATCGATCCTCGATTGACAAAGGTTTTTCAACGAATCTCAAACTCTCATCAATCTGCACGTCCTTATGCGACATTGCTAGCGACTCATCGGCTAGACATTTCTTTAAGTTGCAGATGTGGAATACATTATGAATTCCATTAAGCTCCTCTGGCAGATTTAGTTTGTAGGCCACTGTTCCGACACATTCGATAATCTCGAATGGTCCTATATATCTAGGGCTTAGCTTGCCCTTTATGCCAAAACACATCATCCCTTTCCCGGGTAATACCTTGAGTAGCACTTTATCACCTACCTCGAATTTCAGAGGTTTTCGCCTTTTATCTGCGTAGCTTTTCTGCCTATCCCTGGCAGCTTTGAGATGATCGCGGATCTGAAAAATCTTATCAGTCGTTTCGAGGACTCTATCAGGTCCTGACAGTTGGGTTTCTCTAACTTCCGCCCAACAAATTGGCGTCCTACACTTTCTTCCATACAAAGCCTCAAAAGGCGCTGCTGGAATACTCGAATGATAGCTATTATTGTACGAAAATTCAATCAAAGGAAGATGGTCATCCCAACTTCCTCCTAAATCAATAACACAAGCCCTGAGCATATCCTCGAGTGTTTGAATTGTACGCTTGCTTTGGCCATCTGTCTGAGGATGATAAGCAGTGCTGAAATTTAGACGAGTGCCTAGAGATTGCTAAATGCTTTTCCAAAAATGAGATGTGTATCTTGTATCCCTGTCAGAGATAATAGATACTGGCACTCTGTGGAGAGATACTATCTTATCCACATATAGTTGGGCTAGCTTATCGGAGCTGTGTGTTTCTTTAATAGGTAAGAAGTGGGCTGACTTGGTCAGCCTATCGACTATAACCAAAATCGTATCATTTTCGTGCTTTGTCTTTGGTAACTTAGTGATAAAATCTATGGTTACCATTTCCCATTTCCAAGTGGGAAGTTCAGGCTGTTGCAGCAAACCTGACGGCTTTTGATGCTCTGCTTTAACTTGTGCACACGTCAGACATTTAGCCACATAAGTGGCTATAGATTTCTTCAAACCTATCCACCAATAATTTGCCTTTAAATCCTGGTACATCTTATCACTGCCAGGATGAACTGAATATTTCGAACTATGAGCTTCTTGAAGAATCACATCTCTAAGCCCTCCATGAATAGGAACCCAGATTCGACAGTTCATCCTAAGGATTCCATCCTTGCCATATGATAATTGATCAGCAGTTACGCCTAACTTCTCATTCGGATAGTTAGTTTCTAATACAGCTTCCTTTTGAGCGGCTAACAACCTTTCATTCAAGCTGTTCTTTAATTCAATGCTTTTGGCATTTATTCTGATAGGTTTGATCCTTTCTTTCCTGCTCAAAGCATCAGCGACAACATTCGCTTTGCCTAGATGACATCGGATTTCACAATCATAATCGTTTAATGTTTCCATCCATCGGCGTTGTCTCATGTTAAGATTTTTCTGATTAAACAGATGTTGAAGGCTCTTATGATCAGAATAGATCATGCACATAGTCCCATAATGATAATGCCTCCAAAGCTTCAGTGCAAATACAACGGCACCCAATTCCAAATCATGGGTGGTGTAATTCTTCTTGTGCACCTTTAATTGACGTGAGGCATATGCAATAACCTTTCCCTTCTACATAAGCACACAACCCATACCGGTGTGCGATGCATCGCAATAAACCACAAATTCTTCAATCCCTTCTGGCAATGTCAACACAGGAGCATTGTTTAGTTTCTGCTTAAGAATCTCAAAGGATTCTTGTTGCTTGGGACCCCAGTCAAACTTGACATTCTTGCGAGTTAGCGAAGTTAGAGATGCGGAAATCCTTGAAAAGTTTTCAATGAAACGTCTATAGTATCATGCTAGACCCAAGAAGCAGGGAATTTCAGTAGGTGTTTTGGGCGCTTGCCAATTCATAATAGCTTCAATCTTAGCGGGTTCCACCTGGATACCACGCTCACTGTGACACCTGTGCCTCTGCGACCATCAAACAAATACCAAATCAATGAAATATTGTATTTTATATTTGGGATTTGTATAAATATGTGTATCGTTTGCACATATCAATTCATGTTTGATTTCGAGCTTTAAATCGCTTTATGGAAGGTTATACGCGATCTGATGCGTAAATATAACCAGTTTAATGCAACAAACACTTCGGAATAATGACATAGGCTTAACATGCCTTAAATAACCTTTACATAACTTAAAAATAAGTTTTGGAGGGTTTGGTATGCCGAAATCAAGTTTATTCGCTTACAGGGACTAATTTCAACAAACTGTGAAAGTATGCCGATTCGTACTCTAACGAACATTCCGGAACTTGATCATAAGTTAAATATGCCCTAAATATCCTTTACATATCTTAGAAATAGGCTTTGAAGGGTTCAGTATGCTAAAAATAAACTTTATTGATCAATAGGGACTAAAAGCGTCAAAAAGTGCATAAGTTTGAATTTCGCGCATATCTTACGTTCTGAATATATCCGGACATCCAAAAATTTATGTAATCATTAAAATTTTTTATTTTAGTGATTGGCATGATAAAATTCCATTCGTCACGTAATTTGGATCGTTTTTACGTTCGTTACGATTTCCGTCGTAATTAACCGAACAACGCAACCGTACGACCAAACAAACCGACATCCGAGATATTTTTTAGCACATTTCAAGTTCTCTATACTTTAACTTTATTTTAGAGCCTTGAAATGGGGTTAACGGGGCTTAAAAGTGCCAAAAAAATCAAGTTTTACAAGTGCATGGACCATTTTTGAAATTTCTGGCAGATACATTAAACTTTGTCCATTTTTGAGGTTTTGATGGTTTTAACCCAAGGTTTTGCACTCTATGGACTGGAATTTCATGGTTTTAAGTATTCCCATGGTTTTGAAAACCATGTGCCCACTTGTAAGGTCAAGATCAAAGCACGATTTGCGAGAAACGATCCTAACGGTTCTCCGAAATCTATAAATACCCAAGCTCTCATTCCATTTTCCTCACACCTTGATCTAATTTTATGCTCTAAGTTGAAGATTTATGCTTCATACCTGAGTATTTAGATCAAGTTCTTCTAGCTTGGACCCTTTGTAAGTATTCTTTCGTGTTTTATGCGTTTTAAGCGTAAAAGTCAAACAGTGTTTGACTTTCTGCTTTGACCAGTCTATGGTCAATACGAAGTTCGTTTGAACTTCATAACATGAGCGTAATCACGATGGTTATAGTCTCTTATGACTATACCTACTGATTACCACGTTGATTAGGTGTAGTGACGAGTCATAGTTTCGGTCAAAATGCGTATTCTTGCGTATTTTGCAACCAAACTATTGTTGGGTATCAAGACCCTTTGTCTTGATATCAAACTTGTTTTCTAACTTCTTTAAACATGTTTTAACATGTTTAACTCGTCACTTTTAGATTAGTGCTTGTATAGGGTCGTGAGATAAGCGGTATAAACAACCGCTTAGACTTTCGAACCCGACCCGTTTGGTCGATCATTAGTCTCCGACCAAGCATTTATTATGACCATATTTGTATAGGGAATAACTGTCCGAGGTTATACCTTATGGTCACTTCGTTTAAGTAGTTGTATGATAGGTAGTTTATATGCCTTAGAAAAATGACCAATGTCACACCCCGACCACGTAGAACATACGAAACGTGGCGGAAATGTCGGGGAGTGTTGTAACAGAATTAATTGTTTCAAATCCATGGCAATTGAAGTTTCGTTTTATTGATTAAAAGTGTTACAATGTCATAACAAACAAGGAAATACAACATAATTAACTAGTCTTGCATCTTTTATTGTTACTAAAGCCCAAGTCTGCCTATGTATATCTTGATCATCTTATGCAACAGCTCCTGAAAAACACATGTGAAAATAGGTACGTCAGCATAAAAATGCCTGTGAGATACATAGGTTTTGTGAAAATAGGTTTCATGACTTATGTTTGAGAAAATGTTTAGTCATGAACCTTGTTATTTGCTTTGTTTTGTAAATCATTTGAAAAACAATGAGTTCAGATGATATGTATAAATAAGTGAATAATGTATGGTTAAATGAATAACCATTTTTAAACTGAGTTTGTATAAGATAAGTTGTTTGTAAAACAATGTATTGTGAAAAGTATGTTATTTGTATAAAATGTTATATGTATCAAACTGAAATGATTCAAATAACGCTACGATATGTAATACCATACAAACACTTATATATAGGAAGTACCAGCGGCGTATCCACCATGCTTGTATCATATTACACACACATCGTTACTTAATCACTTAATCAAACCAAACCAAACAATGTAAAATGTCTATGTTTAAATCAATTTTCAAATGTATTGAATAATATGTCAAAGTATTCATGTCAAGATGTAAATCATGTCAAAATGTCTATGTCAAATATCCATGTCAAATGTCTATGTCAAATATCCATGTATGGCAAGTGAAATGTCTCAACTAAACCATATGCACAAAAACAAAGTATTGAAGTAAAACTTGGTTTAAATCAAAGTTATGTTTTGTGGGAAATACATGATCAAATGTCAATCATGTTAAAATGTCTATGTCGAAATGTCTATGTCAAAATGTCATGTAAAACGATGTACTAAGTAATGCACACAATGGCAATACATAGCATGAAATGTAATGAAATCATGTACTATAATGTACTAACGAACATAGCAGTATATGATGTGAAAACAGGAAAGCATGAAAGTAACAAGTAGGCACATGTGTTCCACCCCAAAACAGTTTGGAAAACAGTAAAAGAGGGGTCTATGTACTCACTTGAGATTGCTCAGAAGTCCTAGGATAACCACCAAGCAAAGCTAGAGATCGCGGAATATCAAACGGCACCTAATATAGGTAACTACATTAATAAACCGGACCTAAATCGGAAGACTGGGTAGCATGAGGGTTTGTAAACCAAATGAGTGTAGGAACTCATGTGATATGGTTAATCAAAGCCTACATACTAAATGAAACTTAACCTAAGTGTCTACGACCCATTACGACCCGTTTAGGTAGCTTATGCTACTTTAACGCGTCGTTCGCGTGAAACGCGTTCGGACCGCCTAACTAGCCCTATGACAAGTGTTATATGCCTAAACATATTACATAATCAGTTATGTGACAAAGGTTTAGGTTACATATGCTTAATTACCAATTATACATGAAAAGGGTATTCTGGTAATTTACCTAAGGCATATAAACTACCTATCATACAACTACTTAAACGATGCGACCATAGGGTATAACCTCGGAAGGTTATTCCCTACCTACTATGGTCACCTAATGTGTTTGTTCGGATCCTAATGATCGACCAAATGGGTCGGGTTCGAGGTATAAGCGATTCATCAGATCGCTTACCCTACGACCCTAGACAACGTGGTAATCAGTGGGCATAGTCCCAAGGGACTATGACCAACGTGATTACACTCACGTTGCGAAGTTCAAACGAACTTCGCATTGACCATTACTGGTCAACGCTGAAAGTCAAACAAAGTTTGACTTTCTGACTCGAAAAGCAGTAAAATAAGGAAAAGAACGAAAGAATACTTACGAAGGGTCCCCGAATGCTAATTTCGATTTAAGAATCTCAGGTATGAAACAATGGTTTCAACTTAGAGTTTCTCAATCAAAATTCTAGTGATTTTAAAGCATGGGGTAATGGGGTATTTATAGGAATACCCGAACCGTTAAGATCGTTTCATGGAAAACGTGCCTTAATCCCATCCGTACATGTGTTGCAAAGTTATGGTGTTTAGGTGTTTAAATTCCATCCATACATGTGTTGCAAAGTTATGGTGTTTAGGTGTTTAAATTCCATCCATACATGTGTTGCAAAGTTATGGTGCCAAAATTCCATCCTTATCTGCTGACTAAGCAAGTTAGAATGTGTGGTTGAGAATTAAACAACGGCTAATACATCGAATCTGGTCCCGAAAACGCAAAACTGAGTTTTCTGCATGTTTTCTGTCCAGCATAGGCAGTCGCGTAGCGCGACTGGTAAAGCCTATAGGGCTCGCGCTACGCTAGCATGTACCAGCTTCAGAAAAGTTTCAAAATTTACAGTTTTGGTCCCTGTGGTGTTTTAAGGCCTTTTTCGATGCGTTTGAACCCCGTTAACCTCATTTCAAGGCTCTAAAATGAAGTTAAAGTATAGGGGACTCAAAACATGCTCAAAAATATCTCGGATGATGGTTCGTTTGGTCGTACGAACGCGATGTTCGCTTAATTACGACGAAATGCGCACAAGCGCGAAAAACGATCCAAATGGCGCGACGAATGGATTTTTCTTAAGGCGAACACTAAAATAAAATATTTTAGTGCTTATATAAATTTTTTGGATGTCCGGATGTATTCAGAACGTAAGTTATGCGCGAAAATGCAAACTTGTGCACTTTTTGACACTTTTAGTCCCTGAATGACACAAAAGTTTATTTTAGCATACCGAACACCTCAAAGCCTATTTCTAAGCTATGTAAAGGATATTTATGGTATGTTTAACTTATGGTCATGTCCCGGAATGTCTGTTACAGTTCAGATTGGCATACTTTCGCAGTTTGTCAACTTTAGTCCCTGTAAGCGATTAAACTTGATTTCACCACACCAAACCTTCCAAAACTTATATATAAGTTATGTAAAGGTTATTTAAGGTATGTTAAGCCTATTTCACTATTCCGGAGTGTTCGTTGCATTAAACTGGTTATATTTACGCATCGGTGCGTGTATAACCTTCCAGAAAGCGATTTAGAGCTTGAAATCGAAACAAGAGTTGATATGTGCAATCGATACACATATTTTTACAAATCCCAAGTATGAAATACAATATTTCATTGGTTTGGCATTTGTTTGATGGTCGCAGTGACACGGGTGTCACAGTCTCCCCTACTTTAGGAAATTTCGTCCCGAAATTAATTCGTAGGAGTCTATTTGTGACTTTGTGTTAAATAACCATCAAAGATGAACGAGAAGTAATCCTGTAATTTCTCTTTAACGAACATTTTTCAGAAATGAAAAATGAACCGAGTTATTTTCAACAGGCATTCTTTAGAAACAAAAATGAACAGAATAGTCATTTTACATCTTCAGAAACAAAAATGAACAGAATAGTCATTTTACATCTTCAGAAACAAAAATGAACGGAATAGTCATTTTACATCTTCAGAAACAAAAATGAACGGAATAGTCATTTTACATCTTCAGAAACAAAAATGAACGGAATAGTCATTTTACATCTTCAGAAACAAAAATGAACGGAATAGTCATTTTACATCTTCAGAAACAAAAATGAACGGAATAGTCATTTTACATCTTCAGAAACAAAAATGAACGGAATAGTCATTTTACATCTTCAGAAACAAAAATGAACGGAATAGTCATTTTACATCTTCAGAAACAAAAATGAACGGAATAATCATTTTACATCTTCAGAAACAAAAATGAACGGAATAGTCATTTTACATCTTCAGAAACAAAAATGAACGGAATAGTCATTTTACATCTTCAGAAACAAAAATGAACGGAATAGTCATTTTACATCTTCAGAAACAAAAATGAACGGAATAGACTCTAGACACATGACAAAATTCACTGTGGTTTCTGTGCACTGAATTTCATAATTATGTATGCATCCATAATTACGCAATTCCTTGCATAGTCCGCACAATTTGTCTGAAATGTGAAGGGGAGGAAAAATCAAATCTGATGATGAGTGTGACTAAACTACCATAGGGTCCCTTTAATTAGATCGACAAAGGATCCTTTTAAATTAGGCCACCAAGGAGTCCTTTCAGCTATATCATCACATGATATTCCTAACCAGATTTTTGGATCAATCTGTTTACCTAGACCTCTCAGGGTCTAATTATGGAATGGTACAATATAATCCAAGGGTCTTTACTATTACGTACAAGCCCGTTGAGGATTTAGTATAGCACCCAAAGATATGGAAGATTCTACGAGGATTTGAATGACAAGAATTTGGATCACACCGAAAACATAAAGGGAACACATAAACACATAATCACATAGTTGTTTAATTTGGTTATTAATTTGTTATCCTTGGACGCGGATACTTAAAGTACACCAGGAATCCAATTCGTGGATTTCATTTGGTACTTTAATCATTTCAAGAATCCATCAATGAAGATAGGATGATCTACCAAAAATTCGATTTTCGTTTTCAGGAAAACGCAATATTCGAATTAAGGTACACAATAATTTAGGACATACGGAAATACCCTTGGGTATCCTATTAAAAATTTATAGTGGTACTTGGGGTATTCGTATAGAATTATAACTTTTATCTTGTACTTCGTTTCTTTGCAAGAGACGGGTACTTAGGATCTTTGTGGAAAACGCAAGAGATTGTAAAATGGAAGAATTTTGGGGGTAGTTTGCTTTTCAAGTAATACGATTCCTTGATTGTCGGTATTATAGGGGATATGTTGTTTATGCATACCACCACATAATATACATTGTAATGTAAATAAAAAGATTTATTTATTAACAATGATAACAACTGTTTCATGGACCTTGACAACAAAAGATAATAATACATAAGATATGATTATTTCTAAAGAGTGTTGTCTTCTAGTCGATCAGATGCTCATCTCTGTGCTGGATTAGCATTAGCAAGCTTTGGGCAATTTCTTCGGAAATGTCCCATCTTACCACACTTGTTGCAAGAACCTGGTGGAAAGCGAGCTCGAGCAGGTTTGTTGTCGGCTTGATTTGGTGCAACTGCTGCAACGCAAACTTTTGCCATATGACCTTTAAGTCCACAAATTTGGCATTCGCGGCACTTCACATTAGCATGATGATGTAGGCCACATCGGTTGCACAAGGGTGAAGTTCCATTGTATGGCTTCCTAGTACGGGGTTGAGCTGGTTGGTTGGGGACGGCTTGACCATTGTGAGCGACCATGGCGAAGTTCTGAGAAGCCTTTTGCTTCTTTGACCGCTCAAGGGATCCAGTCTGCTCATCCATGGTCTTTGATTCCTCGATTGGTTTCGATTCCTCGACTGGTTTCTTGTCACCCTTCCGGAAAAGCTTACGTTTCCTGATCTGAGATTCAGTCAGAGTTGCAGATAGCTCAATGGCCTGCCTAACCGTAGTGGGGTTACTACCAGTAACAATGTCTTGAACTGAGTCAGGGAGACCATCAATGTACTTTTCGATCGCCTTATCCAAAGGCGTAACCATGGTAGGACACAACAGGCTTAGCTCCTCATATCGATCAGTGTATGCTCGATGTTCGCCGCTGTCTTGCTTAAGGTCATCGAATTCCCTTTCCAATGCCCTGATCTCGTGACGAGGACAGAACTCCTTCATCATCAGTGCTCGAAGTTCTTCCCAAGTTTGGGCCAGTGCCACTTCGGCACCCCTATCTCTCACCACACCGTTCCACCATGTCAAAGCTCGTTTCTCGAAGACACTAGATGCAAAATCTACCTTTCGCTCGTTTGGACATTGAACATGCCTGAAGGTGCTCTCTAGACTCTCGAACCATTGCAGAAGTGCAGTCGCTCCTTGAGACCCAGAAAACTTTGATGGCTTAGCCGAGTTGAACGTCTTGAAGTTGCATGGGGCATTATTGTTGTTGATAGCTTGGTGACATTGGGCAACGATGATCGGGATTGCAGCAGTCATTTGCTGTGTAATGACAGCTGCCAGCTCGTCAACAGATACTGGATTTTCGCATCGTGGAGGCATTCTAAAAGAGGAGAACATGAAAGGAAACGAGTGAGAGATTTAGATGAAAAGAATGAGATGAAACAAATCTGATGAAAGCAAGGATATTGGTCATTTGTTTGTTACTACAAAGCAACAAACGACCTCGGTGATTAATCAAAGTAGATAGGTCAAAAATAATGTATCGCGAAGACATGCTCGCCTATAAGTGAACACTCATCCCAAGAATTCCCAGGTAAGCACAACTGGTCTCGCGTCTGATGAGATGTATACGAAGTGCTTGCCTAGACAGAAAACTCAGAATACAGGCATTCACCCTTCCAGTTTGCACGTGTTCACATTATTAAAAACCCAAAACCTTGACGAGAGTTTTGAAAACTCAAAGGGGTTCAAAACCGTATAACAGAGGGTTCAAAACCTTACAATAGAGGGTTCAAAACCTAGTAATCAATCATCCTAGAACAGATGATTAGTTTTCAAAGCGGTTTTGAAATTTATGTTCTTGTTGTGGTCGTCGCCTAAGGATAGGTGACGGTATTGTTTTATGACTAAACGCAAGTAAACTCGCGTTAGGGTCCTAAGAAAGTTATAGACTAGGTCAAAGCATTACTAATAACCTAATTCCCTATAACCATTGGCTCTGATACCATCTTTTCTGTCACACCCCGACCACGTAGAACATACGAAACGTGGCGGAAATGTCGGGGAGTGTTGTAACAGAATTAATTGTTTCAAATCCATGGCAATTGAAGTTTCGTTTTATTGATTAAAAGTGTTACAATGTCATAACAAACAAGGAAATACAACATAATTAACTAGTCTTGCATCTTTTATTGTTACTAAAGCCCAAGTCTGCCTATGTATATCTTGATCATCTTATGCAACAGCTCCTGAAAAACACATGTGAAAATAGGTACGTCAGCATAAAAATGCCTGTGAGATACATAGGTTTTGTGAAAATAGGTTTCATGACTTATGTTTGAGAAAATGTTTAGTCATGAACCTTGTTATTTGCTTTGTTTTGTAAATCATTTGAAAAACAATGAGTTCAGATGATATGTATAAATAAGTGAATAATGTATGGTTAAATGAATAACCATTTTTAAACTGAGTTTGTATAAGATAAGTTGTTTGTAAAACAATGTATTGTGAAAAGTATGTTATTTGTATAAAATGTTATATGTATCAAACTGAAATGATTCAAATAACGCTACGATATGTAATACCATACAAACACTTATATATAGGAAGTACCAGCGGCGTATCCACCATGCTTGTATCATATTACACACACATCGTTACTTAATCACTTAATCAAACCAAACCAAACAATGTAAAATGTCTATGTTTAAATCAATTTTCAAATGTATTGAATAATATGTCAAAGTATTCATGTCAAGATGTAAATCATGTCAAAATGTCTATGTCAAATATCCATGTCAAATGTCTATGTCAAATATCCATGTATGGCAAGTGAAATGTCTCAACTAAACCATATGCACAAAAACAAAGTATTGAAGTAAAACTTGGTTTAAATCAAAGTTATGTTTTGTGGGAAATACATGATCAAATGTCAATCATGTTAAAATGTCTATGTCGAAATGTCTATGTCAAAATGTCATGTAAAACGATGTACTAAGTAATGCACACAATGGCAATACATAGCATGAAATGTAATGAAATCATGTACTATAATGTACTAACGAACATAGTAGTATATGATGTGAAAACAGGAAAGCATGAAAGTAACAAGTAGGCACATGTGTTCCACCCCAAAACAGTTTGGAAAACAGTAAAAGAGGGGTCTATGTACTCACTTGAGATTGCTCAGAAGTCCTAGGATAACCACCAAGCAAAGCTAGAGATCGCGGAATATCAAACGGCACCTAATATAGGTAACTACATTAATAAACCGGACCTAAATCGGAAGACTGGGTAGCATGAGGGTTTGTAAACCAAATGAGTGTAGGAACTCATGTGATATGGTTAATCAAAGCCTACATACTAAATGAAACTTAACCTAAGTGTCTACGACCCATTACGACCCGTTTAGGTAGCTTATGCTACTTTAACGCGTCGTTCGCGTGAAACGCGTTCGGACCGCCTAACTAGCCCTATGACAAGTGTTATATGCCTAAACATATTACATAATCAGTTATGTGACAAAGGTTTAGGTTACATATGCTTAATTACCAATTATACATGAAAAGGGTATTCTGGTAATTTACCTAAGGCATATAAACTACCTATCATACAACTACTTAAACGATGCGACCATAGGGTATAACCTCGGAAGGTTATTCCCTACCTACTATGGTCACCTAATGTGTTTGTTCGGATCCTAATGATCGACCAAATGGGTCGGGTTCGAGGTATAAGCGATTCATCAGATCGCTTACCCTACGACCCTAGACAACGTGGTAATCAGTGGGCATAGTCCCAAGGGACTATGACCAACGTGATTACACTCACGTTGCGAAGTTCAAACGAACTTCGCATTGACCATTACTGGTCAACGCTGAAAGTCAAACAAAGTTTGACTTTCTGACTCGAAAAGCAGTAAAATAAGGAAAAGAACGAAAGAATACTTACGAAGGGTCCCCGAATGCTAATTTCGATTTAAGAATCTCAGGTATGAAACAATGGTTTCAACTTAGAGTTTCTCAATCAAAATTCTAGTGATTTTAAAGCATGGGGTAATGGGGTATTTATAGGAATACCCGAACCGTTAAGATCGTTTCATGGAAAACGTGCCTTAATCCCATCCGTACATGTGTTGCAAAGTTATGGTGTTTAGGTGTTTAAATTCCATCCATACATGTGTTGCAAAGTTATGGTGCCAAAATTCCATCCTTATCCGCTGACTAAGCAAGTTAGAATGTGTGGTTGAGAATTAAACAACGGCTAATACATCGAATCTGGTCCCGAAAACGCAAAACTGAGTTTTCTGCATGTTTTCTGTCCAGCATAGGCAGTCGCGTAGCGCGACTGGTAAAGCCTATAGGGCTCGCGCTACGCTAGCATGTACCAGCTTCAGAAAAGTTTCAAAATTTACAGTTTTGGTCCCTGTGGTGTTTTAAGGCCTTTTTCGATGCGTTTGAACCCCGTTAACCTCATTTCAAGGCTCTAAAATGAATTTAAAGTATAGGGGACTCAAAACATGCTCAAAAATATCTCGGATGATGGTTCGTTTGGTCGTACGAACGCGATGTTCGCTTAATTACGACGAAATGCGCACAAGCGCGAAAAACGATCCAAATGGCGCGACGAATGGATTTTTCTTAAGGCGAACACTAAAATAAAATATTTTAGTGCTTACATAAATTTTTTGGATGTCCGGATGTATTCAGAACGTAAGTTATGCGCGAAAATGCAAACTTGTGCACTTTTTGACACTTTTAGTCCCTGAATGACACAAAAGTTTATTTTAGCATACCGAACACCTCAAAGCCTATTTCTAAGCTATGTAAAGGATATTTATGGTATGTTTAACTTATGGTCATGTCCCGGAATGTCTGTTACAGTTCAGATTGGCATACTTTCGCAGTTTGTCAACTTTAGTCCCTGTAAGCGATTAAACTTGATTTCACCACACCAAACCTTCCAAAACTTATATATAAGTTATGTAAAGGTTATTTAAGGTATGTTAAGCCTATTTCACTATTCCGGAGTGTTCGTTGCATTAAACTGGTTATATTTACGCATCAGTGCGTGTATAACCTTCCAGAAAGCGATTTAGAGCTTGAAATCGAAACAAGAGTTGATATGTGCAATCGATACACATATTTTTACAAATCCCAAGTATGAAATACAATATTTCATTGGTTTGGCATTTGTTTGATGGTCGCAGTGACACGGGTGTCACAACCAAAATACCCTTTTTCCGCATAAATTCATTTTAAGCATATGTAACATAAATTTTGGCATCTAAACTGATTAGGCATCATTATTAGATATGTTAAGGCATGTAATACTTGTCATAGGACTAGTTAGGCGATCCGAACGCATTTTATGCGAACGGCGCGTTAAAGTGGCGTAAGCTACCTTAACGAGTCGTAATGGATCGTAAGCACTTAGGTTAGGTTTCATTTTAGAATGTAGGCTTTGTTAAACCATATTACATGAGTCTCTACACTCATTTGGTTTACGAAACCTCATTTTATCCAATCCTCTGATTTAGGTCCGGTTTATTAACATAGTTACCTATATTAGGTGCCGTTTGATTTCTGTGATCCCTCTAGCTTGCTTGGTTGTTATTCAAGACTTCTAAGCATCCTCAAGTGAGTACATAGCCCCCCTCTTTTACTGTTTTAAACTGTTTTGGGGTGGAACACATGTGCCTACTTGTTACTTTCATGCTTTTCATGCTTTCATAATATGTACTTGCTATGTTCATTAGTACACTTATAGTACATGATTTCATTATGTTTTGCTATGTATGTTCTCTTAGCATGCTAGCATATTTATTTTTATAAATACTTTTGTTGCATATGCTCATCCCGCATATGGACACATTGTTTTACATTTTGAATTGTTTGAACCGTTTGAAGTTGTTTGATCTATGTGAATTATTTGTACTGTTAGAACCGTTTGAAACTGTTTGATTTATGTGAACCGTTTGAATCTGTTTGATCCGTTGATGTGAACCGTTTGAATCTGTTTGATCCATTGATGTGAACCGTTTGAATCTGTTTGAACCGTTGGGTTCGGGAAGTGATTAGGTAACGGGGCGAGTGTAATGTGATAAAAGCATGGTGGATACGCCGCTGGTACTTCCTATATATAAGTGCTTTTATCACATTATATATCGTTGCGTTATCTAGATCACTTGGGCAAATGTTACTAAAATCGAGGTTATATTACAAGGGTTTTTCTATCAATATATACTATTCGAGTTTTATTTCAAAAACAATTTATGATTTGAGTTTATAAAACAAATGTTTTTGAGTTAAGATTCATGGTATTGAGATTTTATAAATTATAACTACACTGTTTTGACTTGGTTATTTCAATTTACATTACAAACATTTTACAAAACTTGGTTTTCTAATTATTAATTTACAAAAGTGTTCAAGTTATTTTCAAAATATAAACGAGCCATGAATATGACACTCACATAAAATCCTATGTACTCGCCGGCATTTTTATGCTGACGTATTTTCACATGTGTTTCAGGTACCATAGTTGGTAATATTTGATGATGATATTGATGCATGCTCACATAGGAATGGACGAGGCCTTAGTGACTTAATAACAATGAAAGTCTATTTGTTCATGTTTTGTTTCTAATTTCAATGTAATCTAATACATTTTATTCAATAAAACAGAACTTCAATCCATGTGTTATGAAACAATGATTCTGTTACAACACTCCCTGACGTTTCCGCCACGATATGTTGTTTTACGTGGTCGGGGTGTGACAGAAAAGTTGGTATCAGAGCTCATGGTTATAGGGAATTAGGTTATTAGTAATGATTTGACCTAGTCTATAACCTTCCTAGGACCCTAACGCGAGTTTACTTGCGTCTAGTCATAAAACAATACTGTCGCCTATCTTTAGGTGACAACTACAATAAGAACACAAATTTCGAATCCGCTTTGAAACTAATCATCTGTTCTAGGATGATTTACTATAAGGTTTTGAACCTTCAAAGTTTTCAAATTTCGTCAAAGTTTAGGGCTAAATAATGTGAACACGTGCACACTGGAAGGGTGGGTGCCTGTACCCTGAGTTTTCTGTCGAAGGCTAGAGAGTTCGTACAAATCCGCAGTATCGGACCAGTCACTCTTACCTGGGAACTCTTGGGGTGAGTGTCCACTTATAGGCGAGCATGTCTTCGCGATACATTATGAGGACCTATTTACTTTGATTCAGCCTTTGTGTGTCATTTGTTTGTTTCGTGGTTCGAACAAATGACCATCACCCATGCTTTTTGGTTAGTAATTGTAACATCCTTACCCAATGCCATTTCATTTGTTTTCTCTCTTGTTTCCCCTTTTAGAATGCCTCCACGACGTGACAATCAGGTACCTAATGAATAACTGGCAGCTATCATCACGCAGCAAATGGCTGCTGCAATCCTGAACATCATTGCTCAATGTAACCAAGCCCTTAACAACAATAATGCCCCATGCAACTTCTAGACATTCAACTCTGCCCAGCCATCAAAATTTTCTGGGTCTC
>JARYGA010005008.1:0-21211 GCA_030545235.1 Helianthus tuberosus
AAGGGTTTGTTACCCACATAAATACCAACTTGTAGGTACTTTCAATTTGAGAAATGACTGAGCAAATTTCATTTAATCTCAAAGTCAAACTTAAATTACGACGGTTTGACTATTGGTTAAATAACTAAGCTAGAACGAATTAGAAAGGATTATGAACACTTACAAGAGTCCTAATTAAGCTTAGAGATCACTAGAAAGTTGGCTTGATGTCCAGAGAGCTCCAGAGATGATCTTTTGCAAAGTTGTAAATGAATGAACCTAAGTTGCAACTTGAATGTTCTTAAATATGAACTTTGATCATTCAAGATGATGCCACCAGGGTCTAGGAATGTTGTAAGATCTGTACAAGTGCCCCTAAGTGCATGTAAACCCATTGGTGAGGCTCTGGTATCGGATACAGCTGGTTACAACTCGAAAACAGACCTGTACTGACATCTGTTCGCTGTTTCGTCGCTGGGCACTTGTAGGTGGGCCGCGAGGCCCCTTACGCGGGCCGCGTACAAGCTGGTGACCAGCTTAACAAGTTTTCATGTTTACATTTTGGTCCTTGGTCCTTTGTAACGTGGTTTTGGCTATTTATCTTGCTCATTAGACCCTCAAATCTGATTTTTAAGGACCTTGGGACATTTACAAACATGGTAAAGTCCTTGGTTAACTTTGTGCTTACCCGAAAAGTCACGAATTTTAACGTTAACGCATTTAACCCTTCGTGCACGGTTTTGATCATAACTTTCTCATACGATAACGAAACTTGATGAAATTTTTATCACATAATCTAGTGAGTATATTTTACCATTAAAAAGCTTCGGGTCTATCAAAAGGTCACTCAGAGGTATACTTTCAACATGTTGACACATTTAGCCCCTGTAGTTTGTAATTCCTCACTTTCTTTCATTTTCCGCTTCGTATGATCCATGATTTATTCATTTAAGATTATAAACACCATGTAGGGTTATTGTAGAGCCTATTTATCCATTGTTGACACTTTGGACCCTTATATTCACATAGTTTCACTGTTTGTCAACTTTAGTCCCTCTAAAGTGCTTTTTCACATATTCAAGTCTATGACACGTGTCCATACATTATTTGACGTAAATTTTCGAGGTGTTACATTAAGACTGAGTTCTGACATGGGTACCACTAGATTCATTGAACTGTCTACCAAGAGCTCGTGTAACAGCATTATCTATTAATGCCTGCAATTCCGCACCCGCTACATTAACTCTAGTAGTGTCGTTATTCTCACTCGGGTGACTGTTGACTTCATCTGACCCAGCCATGTAGCTTGATTGCTACATAAAATATTGACAAGATTTATTTAAAAGTCCATTATGGAATTGTCTTTTATGGCAATTCATTAACCATGGTAACCATAAGCCATATTGGTTAATTTAATTAAGCATATTCATTCAGGATTATAATTATCCTCATTCATAATTTATTAACATATTATAATGGCACATAAGGCCAGGTCACAGGGACAATTTAAACTATAAACCATGATCTTATATGATCAAGGCTTTAAGATATTGAATCATAGTTCATTACCTTTCTTGACAGGGAGTTATAGACTACAACTGTCTTTTGTCTTATATGACAATGATTATGGCCCGTAGGCATTACATCACTAATGGATGTTTAAAAACAAAAGAAGAGAATTGGAAGGATCCAATATAAGGACGACTTATGTGATTTTATCGAATCACATTTGCCAGGAGTGTTAACATGTTCTTAGATGTTAACAGGGATTTTTAATCTTACAAGGAACTACCATCATGGCCCTGTCTCAAAATGACACATGGCTAGGTTTTGCCTTCAAGATTTTCTTTTATATTTAATAGCAGAGTTAATTTTTAAAAGGAATGATATTTTAATTTATTTCATATTTTATATTTATGCATATAATGACAAAAATGAAATTTTTAATTAAAATATTCCATTAAAATTAAATGAGAGTACATATTTGCCCTAAACGGGTCTTTAACAGAAATAACTTGCCCACGCAGGGGCCAAACTGAACATACAAGTCCTCGCAGGGACTGAATACATAAATAGATGTCCACGCAGGGACTTGATTGAAATAAGGAAATTACAATACAAATAAAAAAATAAGGAATCTTCAAAAATCCCTTTTCTTCTTTCCCTTGATTAGATTCGCCAGACCTTTGAGAAATCCCCGGTGGTTCCTACGCTCTTCTTGAACCTCCCGTTCCACCTAGCTCAACCTTTGAAGAATCTCCTGCTGCTGCGGCGGCGGTATCAGTGGTGGCTGCGGCGGTTGCTGCTGTGGAGGTTGAGGAGGTGGCGGGTATGGATACCCAAAAGCTTGGTACCCAGACTTGTATGGAACTCCATAGGGCCCCTCGGGATGAAGAGCATTGTAGTTCGCCGCTACAAGGTATGGGTCAACTTCGGCGTAGTTGTAGTTAGTATGGGCTGACTGCTCAAAAGGGTTATATGCCGCTGTACCGGCGTATGAAGGAATTGGGTTATCATAACCCACTGGTGGCGGTGCGACTGGCGCAGAGTCCACCTCGGAAACGGGGTTTGAAGGCCCACCCATATGTGGGTCTTCATATAGTGGCGGGTAATGACTGCCACTTGAATGCTGAGGGGTGCCGAAATGGAATCCCCCTCGCACGGACATCCGTGCTCCTGATCTCCTACGCCTCGGTGGCTCTGGAGGCGGTTGCTGCTCTGGCGGCGGTGGGGGCGGTGGAGTGACCGCTACAAAACGTGAATCCTCCGAGGGATCCTGCTGTTGCTGCTGCTGAGACGGGTTGTAAGAGGGAGTAAACACCTAGTCGTATTGGGCAAACCTTGCCTCATAGATGTCTGGACCACGATAAGGTGATCCATGAAAATACAAACCATTCGAAATCTCGATGGGGTGAGTCGGTGTCCCAGATGGTGGTTCGGCGGGATCCGGGTCATCATCCATCTCCATGTCCTGAGCTTCAGGGAAATGGTCTTCGGGGCCCAATGGGTTATGACCCATTGGTTCTTCAATCTGATTTTCCGGGTTAAACCGGGTCTGGAAATATGGGGTCGGGTCTTGAAACGCGTGATGTGACCCCGACATCTGCAGTGGTAGGTAAAAGTGGTGCGGATCGTTGGGCTCGTTCTCCGATTGCGGCCCAAAAGAATGATGGTAAGAGCGTGTTGAACTTCACGAGACAGATAGCCTCGCGGGCTCCAAATATGTCCTCCAATCCTCTTGAGGACTTGTGCTCATTGTTGCAGACGGAGTTCGCCGGGGTGAAGGCCGGCCTCGTGGTCGTTGGAGGCATTGAATGGCCCCTTTCCTCGTCCTCCTTTTCGGAACCTTGGCGGCATTTTGTTGAACCTGTCAAAACAAAAAAAAAAGAACAACAAAGGAATAACAATAAAGGACAAAATAAAATGAATTAGGATTAGCCCTAAGTTCTTTGTCTAGACTCGGAAGTCGAGGAATGTGCAAACTGTGTCATTGAGATTAAACACAAAAGGCTAGTGTTTAATTCACTCAAATTTGGCTCTGATACCAACCTGTCACACCCTGATATTACCACGTATTACCGGTGGGCCCGGTGGGGAGTATTGTGATGTAGTTGATATCATCATAGTCAATAATCATAGTTCAATGCACAACGTGTAGGACCGGTTTCGGATCCGAACGAGTCGATCAGAGGTGTTCTCCTATGTTTCAGGTGCGGAATTACAAGAAACAAAGGTAGAAATAGCTTTAAAACACTGTTTGATTGATTGGATGACAATTACAGCTCAAATCTCACACCGGCAGCACTTCGGCGTAGTTGTCAAGAGTCTGATAATGATTTCGCTCAAGAGGACCCTATATATAGGGTGATGGTTTCGCTTATGTGACAGACCACATAAGCGATACCCCATGTTAGTGATTTCGCTTATATGTCATGTACACATAAACGATACCCTCTTGAACACATGAGCGAAATCATCTCTAATTACCTATATAATTTTACATATTCTCGTACAACGTGCCCTGATCTATACAATGAAATCTAAGATTCGATACAAGACGAAGTCAACAGATGCAGTGCATCAACAAACTCCCCCTCAGATGTTGACGAGTCGCATCCAGCACCAACTGTATCTTCAGTTCTTCAGTCTTGATCTATCTATGGGCTTTTCCGAACTCTCCCCTTCAGATGTTCTCTTCAGACTCCCCCTCTCGATTTGCTGGTATTCCTTTGTTCTTCAGCACAATCTTCAGGATCTCTGTCTGTCTCTCTAAGACTTCAGATATCAAAACCTGGCTTTTCAAAATCAAGTCTAATTCTCTTGATCAGATCTCTTGATTCCTTAAGTTCATCAGCATCAGGTCAATATCTGGAAAAATCTTAACCCAAATATAAATTTCTAAATTTAACAAATTATATGCACCAATACTAACTCTCCCTCAAATTCACATCTCACTTTCATTTTATGAACCAATTGTAAAATTTCAAAAATAAATTTTTCATTTAAGATTTACTCCCTCTTTACAATAATGTCATCATGTTTAGCACTTGAAATTTTGAAAATCAGCTTTTCAATATCAGTTGTCGAAAATCTTTTTGGATTTTTCAAAACTTATGCCAAAACACACTAAAATCTTTTTGTAATTTTTTATTGTAAAGAAATGCAATAAAGAAATATTTACAAACAATATTTTTGTGAGTTCGTGTAAAAGGATCATATCAGTTTATGACAAGTCACAAGTACCGTTGAGCTTAGTTACACATTAAGAACTAAACAATTCACTTAGATTGCCAATATACTGATCCACTTAAATTTTCACACAAATTTCAACTGATTCAGGATATGAGTTAGTTGTTTTAAGAACTTAAACTCATTCATGTGTCCCACCTCTTGAATATACTCCCGTATCCAGATCCCAATATTCAGTCTTACAGGTGAGTATACCACAGATGATATCTGTCAGGGGAATAAATTATAGTACGAGGGCCGTGAGAGCTCAGGTCGATCTTTCGATACGCAGAGAGATGACGGCTTCGACTTTTGGTGTGTCCCCTTTAGAGGATCTTTTGATTACAACAGCAATGACTATCAATTTTATTGTTTCATCAATTTGCTGAGGGCTGCGCTATATTTCAAGCATGAGGAAAGTATTCTCCGGGGACTAGGTCAGAAATTCCTTTCAGCAGAAGTCCCGGGATAATACCCCAGATATCACTGAGCATAAAGACCTAGTATCTCAGAATAAGGGACCTTTCAAACGAGATTTCAGGGGTTACCTATATATCCAAGTAGTGTTCCCCACGAAATAAGCAAGTTTAAATTTTAGTTTATATCCCGAAAAAGCTTACTAAATGTGTAAAAACCTATCGGCATATCATCAGTGAGACCGTTTAATGCTATTTAAACATTACATTTCTTTAGCATACTGTGACTGTCTACTGATGTACTATCATTTTCTCTTTTCACAACAAAACTCGTTTTTCATTTTATCATGTTTTTGTCTTTTTCAAATTTTCAAATGTTTTTGGATTTTCTGAAATTTTCTACTCCCCCTAAAATGCAAACACATTTTAGGAAATTTAAAAATAAACTGTACAAAAACTTGACAACTGACATCGAATCGCATCAAATCGCCATTCACTATGCATAAACAATCAGAACTCCCCTTATTACAAACCATTTTCTCATTTAGATTTCAAAACACTTAAGTTTGTTTTAATCAAAATGATTTTTCCGGAAAATGAGTTTGTATTTACCACTTGTAGGTTTACCACTTGTTAAGTATGGGGATATGGTTCATCATCTTGTCAGTTTTATCAACTGTAGTAAATCAAGTACAATTTAATGTCCCTGATTTACCACTTGCAAGTATGCAACCTCTGTACCTCTTGTAAAAAAATTCACAACATACAAACCTATGTAGGAATAAACCTCTACACAAACCATTTTACCAATCAAGATGCCGATTCCTGCTTCACACTTACCAACCTGGAAGCTCCGGCAAGTCATACTTAACCTGTAAAAATTTAAACTATATAAGATTCATTCACAATCATCGATTTTCAAGAAAGATGCCGATTCCTGATCCGCGATTACAAACTTGGGATCTCCGGCAAGTCCTGAGACTTACGGAAAACAAACTTCCACCCAAGTCTTCTCAGACTTGGTGGCTTCCAATTCCTGTTTAGTAGGGTTATATGTTGCCTTTTTAGTTGCATAAAAATCTTTAACCCCTTTAACTTTTCCATCAACCATTTTTCCAAAAATTTTCTTAACATTTCCTTTCAGTGATGGAATTTCCACATCATCCACTGAACCTTTCTTTTCCACCTGTGACTCATCTGATTTTGTGGAATCAGATTCATTGCCAGATTTTACATCAGATTCTTTAACAACCCACTTTTGATTGTCAAGATGAGCCTTCTTTTTGTAAAATCTTTTAGAACTTTCACCAACTTCATTTTTTGAATTTTCAAAAATTTTGAAGTTTGTAGTTGGTGAAACATTCTTTTCAACCAGTTTTTCTTTGAGTTTATCGGATACTCCCTGTTTTCTGTTGTCTTTGTTTGGACAGTTGTGAGCAATGTGTCCAGCAACTTGGCATTGAAAACAGATCCTTGTATCTCTTTGCAGAAAATCTCTATCTGGATGAAACACTCCAGTCCCTGTTCTCTCCCTTTCAGCAAAGAATTCTTGATTTGTCTGTCTCCAAAATGAACTCTTCTGTTCTTCCTCTGCTGTTGTACCTAAAACAAATTTAGTAACTATTTTAGAGAATTTTTCATTTTTACCATTTTCTGGAGGAATAAAACCTAAACCTTTCTTTTTGTAAATACGATTTTGGTTTGATTTCTTTTGAAATTCAGAACCAGAATTGTAATTCTTTTTCCCTTTTTTTTTTGTTTAACCTTTGTTGTACTCTTGAAGTGTATTTTTTAGGTTTTTTATTAAGATGAAAATCTTTAATTTCAGAAATATTAATTTCTGTCATTTTAAAAACCTTTTTGATCATGTCAAAACGAACACTTCTTATTGGAAACTCTTTGTCAAAGTATAATTTGTCCGAATCATTTAAAGTATAAGCAACTTCAAATGTTCCATCATCCAAATTAGCCTTTGATAATAAAAATTCTTTACTATAGGACCGTTTATCTGTTGGATTTGAACTGTTGACTGACGAACTTGAACCACCAGACTCAAACTTTGACTCAACCACCTCCTCAGTATCCAACACTTGATCAACCACCTTTTTGATTAACTCAGATTCATGATCAGTATCAGACGAGGTAAATTTGATATCAATATTTTCTGGTAAAACGTCAGTTTCCTCTGATTTTAACTTTATATTGACTGCTTTTTCGACTTGCTCCTCATTTGGTTTCCTAGGAGAATAACCTTCCCAGATAGGAGGCGGACACTTGTTATACTTAACAGTCGATTTCTTACCAGTCTCTTTCTTTTTCTTTTCATCTTCAAATGCTTCAAAACCTGCAACAGTAGGATAAACTCTATCAATCACATAGTCAGAACATGAATAACTAAGAAGTAACCTTCTGATTCTTTCGTTCTCAATCTTTTCATTTTCCAAATCCTGCTTCAGTTTTGCATTCTCTTCATTGTAATGATTAATTGACTTTTGCTTTTGCATCAAAGTTGAATTAGTCATGGTTAACGCCTTTTCTCTTTCTGAATTTGTTGTTTGAAGACTAGTCACTGTTCTGTTCAAGACACTGTAAGATTCTTTCACATAATTGATGTCAGACAGCAACTTCTCTATCAATCTTTCTCTGTCAAACAACAACACATCTTTATCTTCACACTTCTTGCAAACTTCCGAACACTTCATGCAAGGCTTCTCAACCTCAACAATCTTCTCAACCTCTATAGTCTTCACCACTTCAATAACCTTTTCTTCAACAATTTCTTTTTCAACCTCAGTCACCTTTTCTTCTTCAACAACATTTTCATTCTTCAAATCTTGTTGTTGTTCTTTTTCAGCTCTTTTCTCCTTCAGCTTCTCCAATCGTTCTGCAAAATAGAAATGAAAACTTTCAGGAGATAAGTGACTTTTAGCGACATTAATATGTTTTTCTTCATCATTATCACTGCTGCTATCAACTGGTGTCTGATCAAACTGTGTAGATTTTTCAGACTCAGTATCTGAACAACCAGAATCAACTGGTGTTTGATCAAAAACAACTTCTTTTTCTGAACTATCATCATTTTGAACACTCTCATCAGAACTTTTCAGACTTTCTTCATCACTGTCAGAACTTTCATTAAATGTATCAGATTCTTCTTTCACACTATTCACTGTCTCACCAATAGATCTCATCCACTTAGCAAACAAATCTGGTTCTTTGACTATCTTTGCAATAAATGCTTTGAAACCACCTTTCTCATCCACAAACATATCCCAGCTAAACCCTTCAGGTAATTCTTCATCATTCTGATCTACCAAACATGCTGAGTTTTCAGAAGATATGTATTTGCTCCAGTTGAAATCTACCAAGCATCCTTTCTTCGAATCTTCAATCATTCTACCATGAGCCGTTTGTGAATCTTGTAATTGACCAACTTGCTGATAGATGGCTTTCCGGTAGTAGTCTTCTTTTTCGAACGGATTCTGAGCACCACTCACTTCTCTGTTTTTGCACTCTCGTTTGAAATGACCTTTTTGCCTGCATCTGAAACAAGTAACTTTAGATTTGTCAAATCCTAAATTAGAAACACAAGCATCAAGAAAATCATTTCTTCCAGTGATAGTTTTGAACTTCTCAGCCCTTCGAAGAACACTAGCAAGACACCACTTAATATCCATGAGTTCCATTTCTTCGGCATCTATCTGATCATAATCCTCCTTTGTCAACATAGGATTTCCAATTCGACCAGCTACCAATCCCTCATAGGATACCAACACCGAACCAAGTAGAGCCATGTGATCCTTTGCTATGTCTTCTGAAAAACTTTTACCTTCTGGCAGATTGAGAGCTATATTGCACTGAATCACACAACCATTTCCCATCTTTGTGTTTTCTGATGAAGTCTTTGGATTAAAACTTGGATATGATGAGAAACTACTACTGCTTTTGTTTGTGCTTTAATCAGTTTGTTCTGTAGCATTCTCAACACTATATGCAGTCTGAATCTTAGGACTTCTATCAGATTCTGATGTAGAAACACTGCCTTTATAATACATCTTCACATCCTGTTGACCACTTGGATTATTCATCCTAGCGATCTTTTGCTGTTCCAGATCCTGACTTTCAATCTTTTCAATGAATTGAGATATCGATAAACCATCATAAACACCCGTATTTTTCAGTATCATCAAATACGTTCCCCACTCTTTCTGTGGTAAAGCATCAGCTAGCTTATCAACCCATTCCTCATTTTCCTTTGTGATGTCCATCATCGACATCGTTCTCACCAGATGACAGTACCTTTCAATTAACTTCTTCGTGTCTTCCCCAGGCAGACTTGTAAACAGATCAAATTCTTTTTTAAGTAACGACTTCTTGTTCTTAATCATATTTGCACTTCCTTCAACCTTTACTTTCAAAGCATCCCAAATTGACTTCGATGTTTTATCATGTTGAAGAAGTATGAATATGTCTTCTTTGATCGCCTGTTGTAACAAACTAATCATCATTTTTTCAGCCCGATACATCTCTCGTTCTTCATTGCTGAAATCTGAAATCTGTTTAATTGTTTGTAGCTCAGTTCTTGGTAATACGTACTTCTTCAAAATGCACTCCCATGATCTCAAATGATTAGCTTGAACCCAGTTTTCAAACCTATCTTTCCAACCATAATATTCTTCAATACCCATAAGCTTTGGCGGTTTCTGTGTAGTTCCCGTCTCATTCTCTAAGTTCACGGTTTTAGCAATTGAAGATTGACCCGTCGGTGTTGCAAATGCGTTGTAGAATTCAGTACTCATGATGACTTATCAAATTTTTCAACACTGTGTCGTAAAAGCGAAATCAGTTTGTAAGTTGCCACAAAAGCGAAACCCTAAAGTGACGTTTGAGCGAAACCCCAAGTTGTACGTTTGAGCGAAACCCCAAGTTGTACGTTTGAGCGAAACCTCTGATAAGCCTTTTTAGCGAAAGCCCAAATTACCACTAAAGCGAAACCTCAAATTACCACAAGAGCGAAATCTCAATTTACCCTAAGAGCGAAATCGCTGTGACACAAGAACGATACCCTGACCTCAAAAGCGAAACCCCTTCGAACCAGAATTTAAGCCATTTTACTTAGAATCTAAGTCTCAAACTTTCCAGGGTTTGTCTATGCAAGATTATCTATGTGCTGAACAATTTTGATTCAATTTTGACCGTGAAAACCCTCTGAATTAAGAAAAGTATGTGTAGAAGTGAGAAAAACCAATGAAAATCAGATGAAAACAAGCTAATTTCAGCAGAACTCCTCCTCCTGAGCTCTGATACCACTTGTAGGACCGGTTTCGGATCCGAACGAGTCGATCAGAGGTGTTCTCCTATGTTTCAGGTGCGGAATTACAAGAAACAAAGGTAGAAATAGCTTTAAAACACTGTTTGATTGATTGGATGACAATTACAGCTCAAATCTCACACCGGCAGCACTTCGGCGTAGTTGTCAAGAGACTGATAATGATTTCGCTCAAGAGGACCCTATATATAGGGTGATGGTTTCGCTTATGTGACAGACCACATAAGCGATACCCCATGTTAGTGATTTCGCTTATATGTCATGTACACATAAGCGATACCCTCTTGAACACATGAGCGAAATCATCTCTAATTACCTATATAATTTTACATATTCTCGTACAACGTGCCCTGATCTATACAATGAAATCTAAGATTCGATACAAGACGAAGTCAACAGATGCAGTGCATCAACACAACGGAAGTCTAAAGTAAAATATAATACAAACCGAACGAAAGTAACATAAGTATTATGATCGGAATGTAAAAGGATCCACAGGCGGATCAAAATAAAAGAAGATAATTGTTCAACAGATTTTAAGTGACAAAGCTTGCGAGACTCTTATTTATTCACTCAGGAGTAGCCAGCCTATTCCGCCTAGTACCTACACTTTAGCCTTTTGGAAAATACGTCAGTTTACACTGATAAATACAATTAACCGACTCATTTTGAAAAGAGTTTAAGAAAATTGGTTTTAATGCACAAGGCACAAATAATCTTTTATAACTTGGGATATTTATTTAAAAATAATATTGTAAAAGAATTACATGTTTATTATACGTTCAGTAGCCCGGGCTGAATACCGGGTTAAAGATTAATAGACACACCACATAATATAACCTACGGCGAGTTATTCTCGAACAAGCAGGTATATCATTTTACATACGCACCGGCAGGTGTATGCCTACACCCCGTGCTTAAGTCGTGGCCATTTCAATGAATGAGCCGAGGATATCCAGGACATGGTCATTAACCCCCCAAAGGCTTAAATAAACAAAACAGATTAAACGGGTTATCTCAATGATTTAACCTTCATATGATTAAAAATTCAATACCCGACCAAGCGGTATTTTATATACCGTACCCCAAGCCCGTATAAGGGAAAATAAGTTTAAAGTATTTACCTGAGCAAATTATACAAATTTATCCCAGCCGTACAAATCAGCAAGTGCAAGTATCTTTTACTGGTCTCCTAAATCTGGGACGAAGGTTTTAATTAACCTATTAGATTCCTAACGGGTCTTACTTAAGTTTAAACTTAGACCGATTAGTTTTTAAAGAAAGGTATACGGTTCAAAACGCAAGATTAAGCGAAGACCGGATTAGAATGTGGTTTAGACCCGACAAGTATGAAGACTTGTATAATATGGGTAAACTAAACACATTCTGGATTTTGAAGTGAAAATGATAAGGTTTGACCCGTTTCGGTTAATTTATGCAAACTAGTTACATAAACCGTACCGAATGCGATAAATGCATAAGGGTAACCAAATGAGTCATGAACAGGTTTACTAAGTTAATATGCCTTAAATATGTTGTGATATCAGTAGGATACCTTCCATTATGCCCAAAACGAATTTAAAATCAATTTAAGCCCCGAATGGGTATTTTGGTCATTTTAAGGATTATAAAAGAGGTTAAATAATAAACTGAGGTTCTGGTCTAAAATGATCAGTAAAAATATTTAATTTAATAAGTTATATCAGTAAGGTATTGCATATATGTGAAATTTATCATTTATAATCAAACTAAGCGCCGTAGGGGCATTTTGGTCATTTCACATAAGCTTTAAAGGTCAAAATTGGAATTCTGAGTTCAAAACTTTTTCCTACTGTTAAATTGCATTTTGGAACAGGCTGAACAGGCACCTGTCAACATTTTTGGGAGCTGGCAACTTTTAGGCGGCCCGCGTAAGATATAGAGAAGTCTTACGCGGCCGGTATGAAGGTCTGATCCGGTCACCAAGTTTCAAATGTTGCAATTTTGGTCCCTGGTCCTTTAAAACATGTTTTAACTTTCATTTATTGCACTTTTAACCCCCAAACTTGACTTTTAAGGACTCTAAGTCATAAACAAACTTCGTTAAGCTCCCAGTTAGTTATACGATCACCGAAAAGTCCTGAATTTCAACGTTGACGCTTTTAACCCCTTATTTACGAATGTTAGCGTATTTTCCTCATATGATATCGAAACCTTGTGAAATTTTTATCACTTATTCTCGGGAGCATAATTAATCATTACAAAGCTTCGGGTTCATTAAAAGGTCACTCAGAGGTATAATTTAAACATGTTGGCACATTTAACCCTTGCGGTTTGTAAACTTTCACTTTCTTCCACAAACGGTTTCATATGATTCATGAATCATTTGTTTAAGGGTATAAACATCGTGTAGGGTTGTTGAAAGGAAAAATTATCAAATGTCGATGCTTTGAATCCTTCACCACACATACTTTCATTGTTTGTCAACTTTAGTCCCTCGTAATCAATTTGTTATTCGTTTAAAGTCCATGACACGTGTCGATATTATATTGGGCATGATTTTGCGAGGTGTTACATCCTCACCCCCTTAAAAGAAATCTCGACCTCGAGATTTACTGAAATAAATGAGGGTACTTCTGTTTCATTGTGGACTCAACCTCCCACGTGTATTCGGGACCTCTACGGGAATCCACTTTACCTTCACAATCGGTACATGCTTCCTTCGAAGCTTCTTAACCTGTCGATCCTCGATCGATAAAGGTTTTTCAACAAACTTTAAGCTCTCATCTATATGCACATCCTTATGTGACATGGCTAACGATTCGTCGGCTAGACACTTTTTCAGATTGCAGATGTGGAACACATTATGAATTCCATTGAGCTCTTCTGGAAAATCTAGCTTTTAAGCAACTGATCTGACACATTCGATGATCTCGAATGGTCCTATGTACCTTGGGCTCAGCTTGCCCTTTTTACCAAAATGCATCACCCCTTTCCAGGGTGATACCTTAAGTAGCACTTTATCACCTACCTCGAATTTCAGAGGTTTACGCCTTTTATCTGTGTAGCTTTTCTGCCTATCCTGGCAGCTTTGAGACGATCTCATATCTGCACAATCTTATTTGTCGTCTCCAGGACTATATCAGGTCCTGTTAGCTGGACATCTCCAACTTCCGTGCAACAAACTGGCGTCCTGCACTTTCTTCCATACAAAGCTTCAAAAGGTGCAGCTGGAATACTCGAATGATAGCTATTATTGTACGAAAATTCGATCAGTGGAAGATGATCATCCCAACTTCCACCTAGATCAATAACACAAGATCTTAACATATCCTCCAGAGTTTGAATCGTACGCTAGCTCTGACCATCCGTCTGAGGATGATATGCAGTGCTGAAGTTTAATCGAGTGCCTAGGGATTGCTGAAAGCTTTTCCAAAAATGCGACGTGTATCTCGTATCCCTATCAGAGATAATAGACACTGGCACTCCGTGGAGAGATACAATATCATCTACGTACAGCTGAGCTAACTTATCTGAGCTGTGTGTTTCCTTAATAGGTAGGAAGTGAGCTGACTTAGTCAACCTGTCGACTATAACCCGAATAGTATCATTTCCTCGCTTTGTCTTCGGTAACTTAGTGATAAAATCCATAGTTAACATTTCCCACTTCCAGGTGGGAAGTTCAGGCTGTTGCAGCAAACCTGACGGCTTCTGGTGTTCTACCTTAACTTGAGCACACGTCAGACATTTAGCCACATAAGTGGCTATAGATTTCTTCAAAACTATCCACCAGTAATTTGCCTTTAAATCCTGGTACATCTTATCACAGCCAGGTTGAACAGAATACTTGGAGCTATGGGCTTCTTAAAGAATCACATCCCTAAGTCCTCCATAAATTGGAACCCATATTCGTCCATTCAATCTTAGGATTCCATCATTGCCATACGATAACTGTTCAGCAGTTAGTCCCAACTTTTCATTCGGATAGTTGGCTTCTAATACAGCTTCCTTCTGAGCGGCTAGCAATCTTTCATTCAAGTTGTTCTTCAATTCAATGCTTTTGGCATTGATTCTAGTGGGCTTAACTCTTTCCTTTCTGCTCATTGCGTCGGCGACCACATTCGCCTTGCATGGATGATATCGGATTTCATAATCATAATCATTTAAAGTCTCCATCCATCCACACTGTCTCATATTTAGATCCTTCTGATTGAACAAGTGTTGAAGGCTTTTATGATCAGAAAAAATCACACACTTGGTACCATATAAATAAAGCCTCCAAAGTTTTAGTGCAAACATAACGACACCCAACTCCAAATCGTGGGTGGTGTAATTTTTCTCGTGCACTTTTAATTGTCGGGAAGCATAGGCAATTGTTGGTGCATTTATCTGTTGACTTCGTCTGATATCGAGTCTCAGTTTCGTTGCGGATCCGAACAAGAATGATGTCATCATTTAAAATGATAACATCATACAAGTAATCTCAATGATGACATCATATGAATTAGTCACACGAAAACAAAAGTCAATTCACGAAATAGAATTTTATATTTGTTTTTATTGAGATTTCGCTCGAAATATAATTGTATGAGATTCCGCTCGAAAAGTCAAGTTATATATTTCAAGCGGAATAAGAACCTTATAAATAGGTAGTTGGGTTCTCATTTGATAATAGATTTTCAAGTGGTGTAACAAATTGCTGCTGAATTTTCAAGTTGAATGTCAATGAGAAAAGTGTATTAAAGTATTAGATCTCTGTTTTCTACTCCGTTCTTGCTAATTCAACTCTGTTTGTGTGTTTCCGCCACACAAACAGTGCGTATTGACTCTGAATTGACTCATTTGGACGATTATTCGATCCTACAATTGGTATCAGAGCCAGTGATGAGCCAATACGCGTGAATTAGTGCATTTTTCTCACATTTTTTGAATTTCTGGACGTTTGGACGGACAAAATGGACTGATTTTGTGATATATTGTGTAAATGTGTGTTTTAACAAACCCTTGAAAGTATCAGCTTAAAATTCGGCTTAAAAGTGGTAAAAAATGGTCTAAAACCTGATTCCGCTTGTACGAGCTTGTTTGAGATTCTGCTTGAATTTCGAGCGAAATCAGGTTTTTCATCTGAAAAGTTCTTATTCCGCTTGGGCATTTGGAGCGAAATCAGAGTTTAAGCTTGAATCTGTGATTCCGCTCGAGGAACTATCTGTTTCCGCCTGAAAAGTGTGATTCCGCTCGAATCATCACTTTGATTTCGCCTGAAATATATAAAAGTTGATTTCGCTTGAATTTTAAATTCTGATTCCGCTTGAATTGGGAAACAGTGAAGTTTGAAAATTGTGAAACATTTTACGAAGTTGTCAGTAATTGGGAAAAGAGATCATGTGAATTGTGTCATATTGCATCGGTTTGATCATTTAAACAATTTTATCGGAAACATTTAAATAGTGCATGTGAACAAAAGAAATCGGTCCAATCAAAGACAACCAGACATTAATTCTTGACATAGGTCTCATGACTTATCATTTTGCATGTGTTGTTGTCAGTCCACCGTATTCACTGCCAAATTAAATCTTATAGCCGCATTTAATTCATTGTGACAGCACATGTGATGTTTTGATTAAAGAGAAGTGGCTCAATGAAATTGAATTTAGTATCTTAATTATCGGCTCATTAATCAAAAGATAAAAGTCATCGGTTCACTCATAGAGATTGAATACATTGAGATTTGATAAAGTCTTATCAGACTTTGCATGTGAGTTCATCAGCCTAAGAGTCAGAGATCACGGCCCTATCATATTTGAGCTGTGAAATTGGTTGTCGGTTTTAGTGGATTATTCGGCCCAAAGTTGCATTTGATTTGATTAATTGTTTCATCGGCCCATGTGACTGGATCTTATTAATTGGCCCAATCATTATTGAGTACTAATCAGCCCAACACTGTCCATTGATCGATCGGCTCTTTCAGTCAGCAATTTCACTCAAACAATATTGGAACGATTCAACAAATCTTTGACACGAGTCTTAGATTGATTTCATTAACACAAAATTTTAACTATTCAGTTAGCTTAAAACTGATTGTTTGTTTTGTTTGTTTGCAGGTGATCTGAGGTTGTTTGTCAAGCATCCGATCCTCACCCGAGTGAATCTTCACTCAATTCGCTGTCACCTGATTTTTGTCATTCAATCGGACATTCATCTAATTTAGTTGTTTGATAAAGTGATTGAACTGATCTTAGATTGTGTGAATTTTCGTATTGTTTGAAAATCTGTCTTTGAAAATCTTTCAATAACGAAACATGGATTGTGAGTCGTATAACTCATCTTTCGGATATGGTATGCGTGTTCAGAATCCAGCAGATATTGCACAGAAGAAATTTGATAGTTTTACGGGTATCAAGGGAGAGTCTACAAAAGAATTGATTGAACGATATTGCCATCTAGTTGTGGAGATGGGAGAAAGAAATAAGCCTAATGAAGAGTGGATCGATAAATTGGCCGATGCATTGCCATACGATGAATGGGGTACATATCTGTTGGTGTTAAAGAACAATACAAATTTTGCTTATTTGAATCTTAGTGGTTTCATAGAGAAGATTCAAGCTCAAGAACTTGAGTTCCAAAAGATTAGAAAATTGAAGTCTGATTCAGAAGAAAAGAATCATAAAACAGCAATTGTTGAAGTAAAAGTCAAATCTGAGGAAAATGTTCAAATGGAAGAGAAGCAAGTTGACGAAATTTCAGCTATCAAAGTTGAGAAGAAAGCGGAAGCTGAGAAGATGTCTAAGAAGTGTTTAAACTATGATAACTATGAAGCAGACAATGTCAAACTCTTGGAAAATATGGAGAGTTTAACATTGGAAAACAAAATTTAGAAAGAAAAGGAAAAAGATTTTGAAAATGAAAAATTGAAAAAGATTTTCAAAGTCAAATGAAGATTTTAGAAGATGAAAAATCTGTTATTTTTAAAAATAATCTTGAAAAACAGATTGAAATAAATTCTCATCTTCAGAAAATCATTCGGCTTGAAAATGAAGCTGAAATTGCTCGGAATAAAATTAATGAGCTTGAAAAGAAATTGAAAGGTTTTGAGAATTCATCAGTACCAGATTATATCTGTCCAAAATCGATCAATTCTGTTCCAATAAGTGACAATGTCACAAATTATGACAAAGTCATAATTAAAGATTGTGATGATAAAGCTGATGATGAAAAAGAGAAAAAGAAAATATTTTTGGAATTAATAAAGAAACTGTTTTACATTCGACTGAAATAGGTGAATGCTTAAAGCAAAAACCTGTTAAGAAGAATGTAGAACAAAAACAAAATGTTAAAAATTCGAAAAATTTTCAAAACAACAATAAAAGCTCATCAGTTCAATCATCCAATCAAGATAAAAAACTACAAAAATTGAAAAACCAAAATTCACAAAAAGTTGGTGATATGTGGTGCGGGTTTGACCACAATGCTTCAAAGATAAATCCAGCTTTCAGGAGGAGTGATGATTACCACAAAGCCAGACAATGTTATGATCTGAGCGTTTGGTGTAAAAGTGGTGAATGGTACGATAACAGAGTGTGCTACACTTGTGGTGTTCAAGGACACATTGCTGTTAACTGTCAGAGACAGAGATTTGAGACAAGAAGATGTTATGAATGCCAAATCAAAGGTCACATTGCCAGAGATTGCCCAATGAGACCAATGGAAAGATCGAGGGCTGAATCTCAGAAAAAGATGAAGAAATCAGTCAAGGTCGAAGAAAAGCCCAAAGAACAGAAGGTGAAAGAACAAAAAGTGAAGCTTTCACAAGGGCAGAAAGACCGACTGAGAAAGAAAAGGAAGAAAGCACGAGAGTATCTCGAAAGGATTTTGTCCTCGGGGACAACAAATAAGAGTGCTGATGAATCGCTTCACTCGACAACAAAGTCAAGTAAACTGAATTCTTCAGATGCAAATCTGAGGACAAAAGAGGATATAAAGAAGGTTGAAGTGGTTAGCGATGAATTTGTTTTTTCGGAAACAAAGGAGCCACGTGTTGGCGATGAATCTGACTCGTCAAAGTCAGAAGAGCCACCTTTTGAGCAAAAAGGGGAAAATTCAGTTCCGCCAATGGATGATATCAACTTTCCACCATTGCGGACTGAAAATTTTAAACAAAAAGATGGGAAAGTGAAAATTTCGAATCAGTTCTATTCTGAAAAGAAAGAATTTGATGTTGAAAAGGCTTTTAATAGCAAAGTAAAAAATATTTTTGGAAAAATGGTCGAGGGTAAGGTAAGAGGAGTTAAAGAATTTTATGAATCAAAAAGGTATGTTCAAAACACCCAAGGACCGTCAGGCTTGGGTGAATCTCTTTAACTGAAAACCTGACTTGCCGGAACTCCCAGGTTGGTAATTGGGGAGTAGGAATCGGCATCTTTCTTGAGAAATTCACAGGTGGGTAACTATGATATTTCGACTTACAAGTGGTTAATCAAGGACATTAAGTTGTGCTTGATTTAACTATCTTACAAGTGGATTGAAGAACAATGTGATTAAACCCCATGTTTGAAAAATGGCAAACAAAACTAATTTTCCGGAAAAACCATTTTGATTAAAACAAACTTAAGTGTTTTGAAATCATAATGGGAAAATAGTTTGTTGTCAGAGGGAGTTCTGATTGTTTAAGCCAAGTGGATGGGGAATTGAAGCAATTCGATATTATGTTGTCACTTTATCTGTACAGCTTGTTTTCAAATTTTCCCAGAAAATCAAAATTGAAACATATTTTGATTTTAGGGGGAGTAGAAAATTTTAGAAATTTTGAAAATTTGAAAATACCAAAAACATTGAAAAAGTAAAAAATGAGTTTTGTTGTGAAAAAAGAGGAAATGATAGTAAATCAGTTGGACTATCACAGCATGCTAAAGAAATGAAATGTCAAATGTGATAAAAGGTCTCACTAAAGATGTGACGATAGGCTCAGCTAGACTAGTAGATTTGCGATAACGATACAAACTTAAATGAAAAAGCTTAGTTCTAGTGGGAAACATGGTTGAAAGCATAGTACTTAGTTTTGTCATTCTTGATTGTGTGCCTACTCAGTAATCGCTGATTGTCAAAAGACATAAAACTGGTTAAGTTTGTGAACTTTCACAACTTTGCTGAAAAGTCACTGTGATTATGTGTTTTTATTTTGCAAAGGTTTAAACTTGTTTTATTTCTTTATTTTGTTTAAGCATTGGACATCCTCTACGTATACGTGAGTATCGACCTGGATGTTATTGCCTAAACGTTCTGCTTTATTTTCTTTGGTGTTTCGTTTAAGCTTTGGATCACCTCTGCGTATACGGGAGTATCGACCTGGTGGTTAAAGCCTAAACAACTTCAACTTGTTTTATTTTCTTATTTTGTTTAAACATTGGACTTTCTCTGCGTATACGGAAGTATCGACCTGATTGTTAATGTTTAAACATTCTGAGTTGTTTTCGCACATATCACAGTTGATGAAAGTTTAAAGGCATTACTCGAGTTAGTGTATTGCATGATGAGGGGATATGCTGAGATCGTGGGGTCCATAAGAATTTAGTGCAAAATTAATATACCCTAACGTATCGATAAGCATTTCGAAAGTTTTTAGATTGAGCTTAAGAGTACAACTATATCGTCAATCAACGTGAATCGTTTAGAACTTAATATGTTTAAAGCTTAACGGTGCTAGTGATTTGTCTCAAAAACTGATATGATCCTCTTACGCAAACTCACAAAAAATATTGTCTGTAAATATTTCTTTACTGTTTTTCATTAAAATCAAAAATCCAAAAAGATTTTAGTGTGTTTTAGCATAAATTTTTTGAAAAAGCCAAAAAGATTTTCGACAACTGATGTTGATGAGCTGATTTTCAAAATTCCAAGTGCTAAACATGATGAATGATATTGGATTGGGAAAGTTTATTTGAGTTGAGAAAGGTTTTTGAAATGAATAATTGGATCATTAATTTGAAACCAATTTAATCATTTTAAATTCAAGTGGTAAGCATAAAGTTTATTTTACTGTTGGTTAGAGTATATGCAGGTATGCAGCTAGTGAATTCCAGACTGCTATCCTAGCTTGTCGAAAAGGGGAGTCTGTAGACGTAAAAGCCAGGTTCCTGATCTTGTTGCTACGGAGAGCCAGGAGATGGTCCTGAATCTGTGAAAGCTGCTAATGCTGAGAAGATAGAGAGTGCTATATCAGATTATGATCCCGGAACAACGTAAGGGGAAGTCTGTTAGCAATAGGGTGATTGAAGTGAGAGTTTGAAGACTGATTAAGACTGAAGTTTTGATGTACTAAAGTCTCGTACTGAAGACTCCGTCAACATCCAAGGGGGAGACTGTTGGTGCATTTGTCTGTTGACTTCGTCTTATATCGAGTCTCAGTTTCGTTGCGGATCCGAACAAGAATGATGTCATCATTTAAAATGATAACATCATACAAGTAATCTCAATGATGACATCATATGAATTAGTCACACGAAAACAAAAGTCAATTCACGAAATAGAATTTTATATTTGTTTTTATTGAGATTTCGCTCGAAATATAATTGTATGAGATTCCGCTCGAAAAGTCAAGTTATATATTTCAAGCGGAATAAGAACCTTATAAATAGGTAGTTGGGTTCTCATTTGATAATAGATTTTCAAGTGGTGTAACAAATTGCTGCTGAATTTTCAAGTTGAATGTCAATGAGAAAAGTGTATTAAAGTATCAGATCTCTGTTTTCTACTCCGTTCTTCCTAATTCAACTCTGTTTGTGTG
>JARYGA010005009.1:0-40268 GCA_030545235.1 Helianthus tuberosus
TATTTCTAATGAACATAAAATTGATTTTTAAACATGATTTTCAAGACTTTGAAACCACAAAACTCATGGTTGGTTTTGTTAGTAACTTAAAGTTTCATAAAAGTTTGTTTAAAAATTACAAGAGAACTTGTTTTAGGAAAGATCATTGTATGTTAAGTGTAGAACTTAAAGACTACATATTTTTAACCACAAATCAAGTTCACCATAATGTTTCATATGAAATAGTTAGTGTATCTTGTTGATGAAAAGTGTTCGAAATTAGTTTTGTTGATAAAAAAGAAAATAAACACATGTTTTAAAACATGGGAAACCTCCATTTTTAGGGGAAACTATGTCAAAATTTTTATAAAATTTTGACACTTAGAAAAATACAACTTTTGGTAGAACTTATTCCCCAAAAATTCACCTAAAAATAATTACCTAGGTTTCCTAATTTTTGTGTAAAATTTCAAGTTAAAAGATGATGATTTCTTCAAGTTAAAATTAAGATTAAATATGTATATTTTAGGAAAAATATATGTATTTAGTGATCACTGTTGTGTAATAACTAGAACCTATTAGCAATGTATAGAAGAGAATGAGAGATGAATTTCTTATTGATATATATCATACAAAATACATGAGCCACAATATATAGGCTATAACACTAATACAAACATAATGTGACATAGGAGTTACAAATGTGTATAGTCGCTAATAATGGATGCATTCATAACACTCCCCCTTGACTATTCACATGATGATATACTATTCTTTGATACGCTTGGTGATGCTGCCTCGTTAAAAACCTTGCTAGGAAAACCCAATGGGACAAAACCTCAGCTAAGGGAAAAAGAGTGCAGCGCGTATTGTCTCCCCCTAATACTTCTGGATCAGGTATGTTGTCTCATTAAAGAAAAAGAGTACGTACACTGTGTATATTATGGGTACGTTACTCCCCCTCAATTTTACTTGTATATCTTGATGATGTTGAATCCAATCTTCTGTGACAGTTGCTTGACTTGATATTTGGCGTAGTCTTCTTTGATTTGGGTGTTGTTGTCTACATTGTCTTCATACAGTATAGCTTGAGCTTCTCTTGATCAACTCTAATTTACATACTTCTTAAATATGCTGAAATCTTCGATCTTCATAACTTGTATCTGGATTGAGATCGAACTCTATGCGAGTCTAATATATATCAATCATAACCCAGGACGCCATATTGTTCTTGTGGAACTATCCCGTGTCTCGAGTTTGTAAATATGTCAAATAATTATTTAATGCGCTTTATAATTCTGCCTCGTTAAAAACCATGCCAGGAAAACCCAATGGGACAAAACCGTAGCTAAGGGAAAAGGGTGCACTACGCATTATACATAATTAACAACATGATTTATGATGATGTTAAATTAGTACTTCGGGACCTATAAGATAAACTGATACTACTGGATCAGTTATGTTGTCTCGTTAAAAACCTTACCAAGAAAAACCCAATGGGAAAAACTTAGTGAAGGGAAAAAGAGTGCAACATTTGAGATTAGAACTGTAATCTTACCAATACAGAGTAATATATCAGATGTCGTCTTGTTTGCAAGATACCTCAATGCTCTGATCGCAATTAAGTATGGTACTTCTTGACTAAGTAGTTCAACATCCTTTTCTTGGGGTTGATAAGAATATTTTTTCTATGTCAAGCGATCAGACAATCGTTCATGTATTCAACGAATGAGTTTTTTCTATATAACATCTTCTAGATGTAGTCAGATTGATGAGCAAAAATAGTACATATATACTCGAAACTACAGGTCGAGGATAACTACACTTTGTAAAGGTCATTCAAAATTTTCCTCTTTAGTTTGAGAGTTCCCTCTCGATGATGTTTATATTATCACTGTAAGAGTGAAATCTTGTTAAATAGATGTAGCTCATTTTATCAAAATTATACCTCTCTTTTCAGAGTATAGTCGACTGTACCACATACGAGTAGTTTCCTTTAAGATTCATATATATAACACATATGGGGTTATTGTTTCGGAATGCTTTGAGCATTTTTTTAATCCTTCAGGGGTTTTCATACAGATGTCATTTGCAATTGTCTCGTACATGTATACAGTGATGACATCCATAAGTTATTTTATCTGAAGTCATTCTGAGATTGCGAGTCCGCTTAAACATCTAAAGATTATCGCATCCACTACAGGGGTATACGTTTCCTCGTAATCAACTGCTGGGATTTGGGAAAAATCTTTATGTTGAAATGCGTGCCTTACATCGCAAAAACTCATTATTTACGTTTCCTTTTATTTAAAGACACCCATTTATAACCTACTGGTTTGACGTCTATGGGTGTTCGAACTGCTGGTTCGAAAACGTTTAGTTTGTCGAGCAAATTTAGTTCAACCTTAAGTCATGTAGCCATTTTGGCTATTTGTGTGCATACAGTCTTGCACACTTTCTATATATGTAATCTTCTTTTTTTCATCGATTACATCTATTGCTATAGCATAATCAAATATATCATTTTACACGTGTTTCATTACGGTTCCATATTGTACTTATTTTGTACATAATTCATCGCGATCTCATATTTGTTTGGTACTAGAGTTTCTTTTAGAACTCCATTAGCCTCTTTTGGGGTTTTGACAACAACCTTCTTTAAGGTTTAGTATGCAACCACTTCTGGGGTTTTGTATGCAACCACTTATGGTGTTTTGTGTGCCACCTCTTTTGGGGTTACACCAACTGCGTTACTCTGCTCTTTTTGTGTTTGTGGGTTTTATCTTTTTGGAACCGATTTATCTCTCACAATTTATTAATATGATAATCATTTTGTGAGTACTTCCATTCAAGCAGATAAGTTTAAGCTGGTATATGTGACTTTGTCACCTTATTTGTGTTAGTGAATGCATCTTGTATTTCATTTGTTATTATTTGCAAATACACGCTCTTTCTTTTGGACTTCAGATTTGCATTGACCACTTCAGGGGTCGATATATAATATGATGCATTTTTTTATGTTACCAGTCTTTCATTTTCTTGTCTCCCCCTAAGACTGGGAATACGATGTACATATCCCATTTTATATGTTATGGTGGTGCTATTGGTACATAGGCTGCACATCAAAATATATAAAAAAAATGGAAACTTGGTTCTCTTCAGGAGACCAGTTGCAATGGGGAGTATTTGTGATAAGCAGTTGGTTTTGAATTGATATAATCAATCGACGAATTCCTTCTCGACTACGTATGCCTCTCACTATATTTCACATTGTTCCCAACAATGGTCCCTACAATTGGGTTGTCAACATGGGCATATGCTACATATGGGTAGCTAAAAACTCACATGTAACCATGTATGAATGCCACAATCCACACAACTGTACATTTCAATGGTCCCATATAAGAGGGATTGTTTGTAGGAGTCTATTGTTTGGAAGGGCATAAAAATTTATTTGCCACAAAAAAAACTAACTAGACATATGATAAGGCATTTTGGGAGCAATGTTTTTAGATTACTTAATTTTGATGACCTATTTGGTCATGCCATGTGGTGAACGTATAAATATTCTAGTAACTTCTGGTTACTCACCATATTTGATTTAATGGAATATTGTGGAAAATTAGTATCATTTCTAGTAACTTCTAATATAGTCTTCTGGCCATATTTGCTATATGATATATTTTAGATATTTCTTTTACACCATTCCAAGGTGATGACTTTTCATTCAAACATAGTGGAAACTTAATAAATTTCTTTGGTATACATTAGAATATGATGCATTATGAATTACAAAATTCGATTTCAGCGGGTAAACTATCGATGCTCTTCTGGATCATTTAATATGCTATTAACACGTGAAATAGTATCAATAGCGTCTCTACCATGTGAAATATTATAGTTTTAGCCTTTGTTTAGAGGGAAAACATGTACTATTCATAAGGTTTTCCATCACTAGGCTATATGTTAGCCAAAAACGCCAAGTGCGATGAACTAAAGTTTGGGTTGAATTTGAAAAATCATTATTAATAACAAACGGGACTTTGTATACATTTGGGAGAACTTCGGGTAGGATTCATGTGAGCATCAACACTAACTCAAATGAATTATTATCTATCAATTTAAGTAACTAACATCAGAGTAGTTTACTTAAGCTAAAGTTCACTAATTATTTTCATAGCTATTTTTCATCGTTTTCATGTGAGGGCACATTTCTAATGACTATATCAATGTCTATTAATATTTGTTTAGCAACAACAAGCAATTAGAAGAATAACCATACAATTAATTATGTTGACTATGCATAACATTGTAACAAGCTGAAATATCAAATCACTAAAGCATAACAATGTTTATCTCAGCGGAGTTGTTTTGGTAACCAGCTACCAATGAAATTTGTATTAATTTATTTAGCACATTTAACTTGTCAAAAGGCAATACATATAACATATATGCTATCTAAAACAATGAGACCAACAAAAGTATTGCTAAACAAATGAAATCCGTAATATCTACCCATAAGCAAGTTATATGCATGTTAATTATTCACAATTTATATGCATATCAATTACATATATAAATCACACACAATCCTGGGACATTATACGTATACATATATGTGTGTGTTAGTGTTAAAGAGATTAAACTCATATTAATTTGCTTGTCATGTCTAGAAAAAAAAATATTAAAGATCACAAATATATCATATATACACATATTTGTCACTATAGTTTAAAACATAAACAAATGTCACTATCAACTTTCTCGATCATATAATAACATATGAATCTTTATCACTCGTAAATGAGCTTTCTTATACTAATAAATTTTGTTGCTCAAGAAAATATAACAGGCATCTTGAGAATTTTAGTGTCATGTTAATTTGCAAATAATATCTTTTACCACACAAATATTTCATAGAATCAAATCACATATTTAAATATCAAATAGCAACGAAAAGGCTTATACAATTGCAATAACAATGATATACAACAAAATTAACTAAGTAGTTGTCATATTATAACATATTATCATATAAACATGTGCATTATTGTAAATTCATTAACAGAATTGCACTAATGATTATCTTCAAATATAACTATTAGACATCACCTTTTAATACAAATTGTATTTTGGTAGTCATCATAAATTGTATAAATACTAATAACAAAAACTAATTAATGGACCAATTAAAACTCATAACCATAATAATAAAAGCACATAATGATATCAAAACTCATAACCATAATAATAAAAGCACATAATGATATCAAAACTCATAACCATAATAATAAAAGCACATAATGATATCAAAACTCATAACCATAATAATAAAAGCACATAATGATTTAGAATTTGTAATGTCTCTTTGAAACGTAATTTGTTGTATAAAATTTAGAACAACAATAAAAGGCTATTTAATTACTATTTACTAACCATAAAATGTAATAAAAATAATTTATTAGAATAACAATAAAAGGCTATTTAATTACTATTTACTCATTTCGTAAATTGAAAAAAAAGGTAAATATACATCAACATGAATTAATGATGAGGAAATCGAAATTAATTTTATAATTAATAATATTCAATCCACACTCATAAGTTATATATTAGAACTTTAATTGAATTTATGCTATATTAATTAAAACTAAATAATATATATAACTTTAAAATATATATAAATAATATAATCAACATGTAAATGCAAGATCATAGATATCATAATACAACTTTTCTTTTCAAGGTTTATCTATTAAACATGCATAAAAAGAATTTATCAAACTATATATCAATTTCTAAACCAAGGAATAATCTTGCAATATAACTAGCAAATAGATAAGATTAGACTTAATAAATTAATAACAAGTATTTTCTCATCGGGTTTCTGTAACAAGTGTCCATGTATATATTAAACTTATATTTCCTATTTTTTTTTTCAATACCGTGATGATCATTTATTCTAGAAAAGGTCATTGAAAATGAAAATGAAAATTATGAGTAGGATTTGAACATCCCCTGTTCAACCGACTTTCAAAAATCTCATCCTGGTTAACGATTATTCTTATCATGGTAAAATCAAGCTGAAAAGATAAGGCATATACAACAAGAAACAATATAGGTATAAGAGCAGTACCTTATGTAGATAAACATGTATGGTGGAAAGAAAAATTTTACTTGAAATAACTAAAGGAAATAGCATCTCCATCACTTTTCAATCGCCATGTCTACGAAATCCAATCTTCGTTGGAAACACCTCGGGCTACCAAAACTTTTATCAACAAAACATCATCAACGACATTGGTCAACCGAGACTTTAATCAACGATTAAAACCAATGATGATTCGAGCACTTTCGTGCTGATAACGTGTTGTGTAATAACTAGAACCTATTAGCAATGTATAGAAGAGAATGAGAGATGAATTTCTTATTGATATATATCATACAAAATACATGAGCCACAATATATAGGCTATAACACTAATACAAACATAATGTGACATAGGAGTTACAAATGTGTATAGTCGCTAATAATGGATGCATTCATAACAATCACCAAATTTTGTGCTAATTGTATATTATGTGTATTAAATGTAGTGGTGTATTAGGGACTTGAAAACACACTAAATACTCCCAAGGAGTATAAATACCAAAATATACACATAAATACATGAGGATACCTAAGTATACAATGTACAAAAATCCTCACAAGAAGAATATTTGGACAATACAAGAAAATATTTTTGTAAAAATATATTCCACAAATATTTGGACTTCGGACAATTATTGGACATAGCTATATATATATATATTTGGACAAATATATAACCATTACCAAGTAATGGAAGCCACACAAAAATCGGGTGAATAACAAAAAATATATTCCACACAAGACTTAAAAATACATTATTTTTAAGATGTAATTCCGGAAAGTAATAAAAATCAAAGTATTGATTTTTGACAAATAATATAAAATACCCAAGTATTTACATAAGAATACAAGTATACATTTCTAAGTATACTTGTACAGAAATAATATTGAGAATATTATTTCACAAAATACTTATATTTATTTTTGAAAAAAAATAATATAAGTAACCCATATGGACAAGTTAAAAATAGAGTTATTTTTAACACTTATTACTTTGACAAATTCTACATAAATAAATTTTTTTTTAAAATAAAATATTTATTTACAATAAATAATTCATACTCAAAGTGCAATACACAACAAACAGGCAAGACCCGACAAACAAGGGTACGACCCTGACAAAGAATGAAAAACAAAGAATAGATACATAAGATGGTGACTTGTACTTGTGTGTTACAAGTCTAGTGACCAACATACATAGAGACATATATAGGTCATGATGTGCACAAAATGCAACATATAAATTACATCAATTGTGGCATAAAACTAACCATTTTTAGTACTAATGCTGGAAAAAGTGTGTTTTTGTGTTCCTTTTGTATTTTCGAGATTAAATGAGCTCAAATTAACAAAAGAAGCAAAAATGAAGCTAAATCTAACATAAATACAAGAAAAGGAACAAACGTGGCATGCCCGACCCCCCGACAGCATCTTCCCAAGCAAAATCAAGAAGACAGAAGGCTGAACACGCCCCGTGCTCAGTGAACACGGGGGCGTGCCCAAGTGTCAGCATAAAAGACAAAGCTAGAGAAGCTTCTATCACCCACCACGGGGGCGTGCCCAGCGGACACGGGGCCATGGTCAACTCTAAGATTCGCAGAATCTGGGGAAATCTTGATAGTACAGATATGCTTCTGCACACGGGGGCGTGCCCAGCGGACACGGGGGCGTGGTCAACTAATGCAGACAAACTGCAATTAATGAAGAAAGATAAGGAGGATGGACACGGGGCCGTGCCCGAGCTACTATTCAGCCTATAAATAGGGGTGCTTGGCTCATTTGCAAACCATCCCTTGGCACACCACCTCTCTCACACTTCACCCACCACCCACCACCCACCACCATCACAACACCATCACAACACCATCATCCACTACCATCATCCATTGTCCATCATAGAGTGTGTGAGTCATCTCGGGATCCAAGATTGATCGTAAGAGTTCTTGACAATCAAAGGCCATGTTTGCCTAAGTCTCTTACATCACTTGGTGAAGACAAGTGTCTAGTGTAATACTTTTTATTTTTAATCTTTCGCACTTTTTACTTGATTATGTATTAATGACTTTAATAACTAGTTTCTTATGTTGAAGGTGATTCTTCCTTATCGTTTGTCCGTGGTGTCTTGACATTATTTTACTGTCTATATAAAATAAAAGATTTTCACCATTCATATCTCCACGGTCTATATGGAGGTATGTTGGCTACCTGGTCGGGGGTTAAGGGAACGGTTTGGTAAGAGTCTTGCCTTGTTCAGTGTATAGATCCTGCAAGGACCTGGGTCAAATTTAGTAGGACCTCCTTCAATACCCACTGGTATTGGATGGCGGGGGTCCAAACTCTTTGATCCCCTCATATGTAAGCTACTATTAATACTTTAACCCGGCTACTTGGGACTGTATCCCTGCTGACTCAGACTACTTAGCCGAGGGTAACGTCACCTTCAAAAGAGGGGGCCTACCATAATATGCATTAATAACTTAATTAATTATCTTTCAATAATCCGACCCTTTAGGATTGTATCCTTGCTGACTCAAACTACTGGGTCGAGGGTAACGTCACCTTCAAAAGAGGGGCCTACTACAATAACTAAGATAATATCTTATAAAGTGCAAAAGTGCGGAAATAATCAAAGGTTACACTATACACGAGTCGGAGCCAAATGATTCATCTTGTCTATTTGTTTTTACTTTTATTTTATTTTTCAGCATTTTAGTTAGTTTTTATTTTTACTTGTTTAAAACCTTTTTCTAACTTTTGATTTGATTAGACGTTGAGGATAAACCGGTACTAAAAGCTCTTGTGTCCTTGGACGACCTCGGTATCTTGCCAACACTATACTACGCTCACGATGGGTGCACTTGCCCATATGTGTGTTTGGTGTTAGTAAAATATCGTGTTTTATAAATTTAAAACTCGACTAACATGTAAAAAGGGCGTAAAATATACTTAAATACATATCACACTTTACGCACATCAGTCACGACGCTCACGAAGCAACCTGGTGAAGTTTACGATGCATGTTATGCAAAATTGTGAGTTCATGTCCCCACTTTTAAATATTTTATTGTTTTCTAAACTTGGAGAAAATACATGTACTGTGGTATGACAAAACAAAACTAAGGAATGACTTTATAGATCATGTCATGAATAGGGTGTCAAAAGCACCATTAATCAACGTAAGTCCTAGACCGCGGAACAAAAGGTTAGATCTAATGGGTTTCAGGCAGCCACACTCTTGGCCACACTTTTACCGAGAGTGCTTTTGTGTCTCTAGTCGTGAATCGACAATTAAAATGCCTATGGTTTGGATGTTTCCTATGTCGTTACATATGTTAGTGGGCTCGCGAACCATTAGCGATCTCGTATTCCTTACGCTTACATTTACATAATACTTTTTTTAAGTACAATTGCACACCATGATTTTTACAACAATACTTGAATGTTTACACAAAAACTGCATGAATTCACACCAACTTATGTTGACGATTTTTCAAAACTTACATGTATTTCAGGTAACTAAGTGGATGTACGTGCGATCTCTCTCTCTCTCTCTTGCTCAAGGATGTCATTTATGTTTTTAGTTATGTCGTGTCAGGACTCCAATGCCTCTTTTGTGGGATTTGGTTGTTATATCCCACTTCGGGTGGTGATATAATGATCAAAACCTGGATGTTTGTCTTTGAAATAAAGATGTAAACTTTTCAAACAATTATCTATCGTGTGATGTAAACACTTAACTTAACTTATGTTTTGGATATTTATTATCAATGGCATCTTGGAGTTTGTTTTATGATCATGTAGTATGTTTACCATTCGTATGCAATGAGAACCTTTCAGGATCACACCTCGTACTTTCACCTTAGAAAGGGGTGTGACAGGCCTTTATCTACTCTGGTGTCCTCTGGACACCAACTTTCTCGCTATACAGGTATACCTTTGGATGATCCCACTTTATATCAGAGTACAGTTGGTGCTTTACAGTATTTAGTTTTGACTTGACCCGAGATTTCTTATGTAGTTAGCAAGGTGGTACAATTTTTACAGACACCTACTGATCATCACTGGGTTGCAGTCAATAGCATTTTGAGGTATCTCCGAGGCACGATTCCTCATGGATTATGTATTAGGCGATCTGATTGTATTGATCTTCATGCTTATTCGGATACTGATTAGGCGGGATGCCCTGATGATCATTGATCGACTACTGGATATTATGTCCTTCTTGGGCCCAACATCATTAGTTAGAGCTCCAAGAAACAACATACTGTTGCTCTTTCTAGTACAGAGGATGAGTATCGTGCTTTAGCTCATGCCGCTGCTAAAATTCGATGGATTTTATTGCTTTTACGGGAGCTTCATATTGCTTTATCATGTCCACCTACTCTTTAATGTGACAACATTGGTGCCACTTATCTTGTAGTCAACCTAGTGTTTCATCAGCGGACAAAACATTTGGAGATTGACTTGCATTTTATTCGTGATATGGTGCTTGCTCGGATTCTTTATGTTTGTTATGTCTCCACTACACTTCAGCTTGCGGATTTATTGACCAAAGGGTTATCATCTTCTCGATTTGACGCTCTTTGGTCCAAGCTTCACGTGGATTCTCCCTGTTCAGCTTGAGGATTCTAGGTTCCAACCTTCATTTCTGATGTGTAAATTTATAAGATGTTCAAAACAAGAGAAAGGATTTTGAATTGGTACCATAAACCGATTGACAATCGAACTCATCAGAATCATTTGTAATTATCCACATTATGAAGAGCAACCGTTATAACTAGTAGTCAATTAGGATTTAGGAGTAATCGTTAATCGTTGCTAATCACAGAGCGCTTAGTAATGTATGTGGATTAGGTTTTTGGAGAAGAAGGGAAAATAGGGTTAGGGGGAATTATATGTTAATAGTTTCACGTAATGACGAAATTACCCCTACAATCTCGTTAGTTTTTAACTGGATTTTCCTTAATACCCAACTTTGTTACAAATGGTAACCACAGAACTCAAACTTGCAACAAAAAAGCATTAGTACCCAATGTTGTTATTTTCACAATACAGCATGGACTAACGGTGTAATTAACTCAAAAAGTAATTTACAATTGGCCCATCTTTATATTAAGCCCATCTTTAACATCGAGCCCAAATTCAAAACCTGGACACCTCCTCCTTCTTCTTTATTTTGAAATAACGTGCAAGTCTCCATTTTGAAACAAGCATACTCCATATCACACCCTTTTCTTCTTCAATCAACGGTCAACAACAACAACTCATATGGTCAACACAAACCTGCTCGTGGTCATTTGCTATTCTAAAGGCTATGCTTGAAGAACTCCCCCAATGGCGCTCGCGTGACGGTTGGAGGTGGGGAGGCACTATTGGTGAAGTTTGACTGAGGTGGCATGGCAAAAAGTAAAAACGCCCCCTACCGTGTACTAATAATATATTACTTGAAAAATTCACAAAAGTAAATGACAGAAAAATAAATTGTCATGTTGTGACCACCGACTAGTTTCATTAAATATTCTAACCACCATAATTTAAGTTTGTTTTAATATGTTGATGTTATGTTACATAAATGTGTTCATATTTTTCAACTTTGGCAGCTTTAACCGCAGATGCTACACTCATCATCCCCACCTCAAGCGAGCATATTCATATGCAACACACGAGCATATGGAAGCCAACTTGAACTATATTAGGGGACGAGAAAGACAACAGTTCATCCATAAAGTCGGATAAGCATGAACAAGCGGAAAGAGAGACATTTGGGATTCACCCTTATGTTAACCTCTTTCGGATCACACATTTTTGTTCAAACTATTTGAGAATTCAATCATGTAGAGTATATGTATTGATATACCTATCTTAAAAAATAAATCTTGAAATTGATTTTAGAAAAAAATACGTAAATGTTAAAATAAAATAATAGAAGTCAATTTCCTCATCTAATGTTATTTGTTGATAGACCATTGATTAGATGCCGACTTATTACTCCTTGAATTTACTCATTGAAGTCTCCAAATCTAGGGTCATGTTCATGAATCATGTGTGGTGATGCCATCCTCCAACTACAGCATTAAAAGACTAATATTGTTTTGTCTTTTTTTTTTCTTCATAAAATTTTGTTTTCATGTGAAGTTTTTAATAAAACGTGTTACATCAATTTATAAACTAACTCAATTTAAAAGATAAAATTACTTTCTTATACTATATGGGATTTTTTTAAACTTTTTGTGTAACCATTCTATGACATTTACGTACAATCAAGTATACTAGAAAATATATAAGTTTATTTAACTTTTTTTACCAATTTTTTAATTTAAATCATTGTAAACAACTGGCCGAGTTACATCAATATCGCAGGTAAGCGATATTTTTATTTTAGTTTTAATTTCACATCATAGTAAACTTATTAGCACTTTTTGTATTGTGTAGGATTTGTAGAATACGATTCTGCATCATGAGATCAAATGTTGCAATAATCTTAATAAGTTTGAAATTTTATTATTTTTCCTTGATATCAAGTACAAACCTTTTTCATATACATAACTGTATTCTAGAATATATTTTATAGTGTTTTTTTCTCTGGAAAATTTACCAGAATAAACATTCATCAAATCAAATTCATTAAAACAATCATCTGACATGTTTAAATTCAGGAAACATATGGAAAATCATTCACTTGACACTTGTTCCGCACGTCTAAGAAATAGATTCCCAAAAGATTATGAACCCACTCTGAGATCTAATAGTGAGATCTAATAGGAAAGAGACGTGTTTAAAGTGTTAGCGTATTGGATCAGAGGAAGCGAACAAGCACACACACTTGCAGAAAATAAAGAACACGGGAATTTACGTGGTTCGGTCAAGGTGACCTACGTCCATGAGTTGGAACAAGGGTTTCACTTTTATGAGATACTCACAACTGTTCACAGAATCACACAAACTACAATTACGTCATAGATATTTATAAAATAAGATTAGGGTTTCCTACTTAGTCAACAAGTTAACTAAGTGGGCCTAATAACTAGCCGACTAACCCTAATTAGGGTCGGCTACCCTAATTTAGGGTATGAACCGGGTACGGGTATGAACCGGGTACGGGTAGGAACCGGGTACGGGTAGTTTTTTTCAAGGAATATAGGAACCGGGTAATACCCCTCGGGTTTTTTATACCTGGGACCGGTTCCTCTGAGTATCGGGTTGGAACCGGAACCGGGTACGGGTCGGGTCCACTGGAATCGGGTAGGAACCGGGTTTTATGCCCATCTCTAACCCTAAAGCCTATGAATCCAATAATCTCCCACTCGGAGGCTTTGCATAGTCCACAACGAACATCCAAGAAATCTATCACCAGTAACTTTAGTAATCTTTACGATCAAGTCTTCCAAGCCCCCAATTCCAAGAACAAGCTAAGACTTCAGTCCTCCAAGCCTCTAGTTCCCAAGAACAAGCTACGACTCCAGTCACATCCAAACCACCTTGTTGCAACGACGCCTCTCATCAAGTACCTGAGAGACAAGTTGAAGCTCCCACAAGCTCCAACCCAACATTCTTAGCAGACCCATTCTTTATCTCAACCGGCTTGCATGATCCACCAGCTCAAGAGATACACCGAAAATTAATACCACTCTCCACATTTTGCAAACTATTTCAAGAAGAGCACTTTTCTGTAGTTGGAACCTTCATCTTCAGTACCAGACGACTCTTTGTGATTGTACCCGAAACACGGCATGTGCTCCCACTATCACCAAATCCCCTGACTAGCATAACCTTAGACCCCCCCGACCACATTCAACTGGCATCCCCAATGTTTTGGTCAAAAATTACCGAAGCAATTTAGTGATCAAATTAGTAATGTGAGGTAGTGTGCTGGAAAGTTTATAGAAAATATGCTTGTTGAGTTATTTAGAAAATAAGTATTCAGGATACGGCTCAGGATATTGAGCTGTATCTGCGATCAAACAGTGAGCAAGTAATAAGCAAAAAGTAAAGGAAACGACACGAGATGTACGAGGAAAGCCCTTGATCAATCTAGATCGCCGGCATAAAACCTCGGGAGCTGACAATCGCAGCTGCCTTGTTCTTCTTATTGCTTTAAACTTCAGGATACAGTGCAGGATATCAACCAGATCGCTAAGTGTTACAATGAATTCGTGTGAGAGTACAAATTGCGAAAGAACAAGTGTTAGTGTGTAGTGAGTGTGATTGCAGTGAAATTGTCGTGTCCTATTTGATCTGGTGTTCCTCCTATTTATAGTAACGAAGTACAAACAAATATTCCTATAAATATGGGATGCTCCGAATATTCCACCACGAACGTTGTAGACCGAGTAATAAGGTTTCAACGTCTTTCTTTGAACGGCCTGGACCGAGTCTTCCGCGGAATAAGTCTTTGTGAACGTTGCTAGCTTCTAACACACGTACCTGCACATAATCCATTAGTAATCCCGAGGATATCGTTCAGGATACTACCAATATCCTGAACCAGCATCCCGGATGTAAACAGATAAAATATAGATCAAGATATTTTCCAGGATATGGGCTCAGAATTTCACCCATAACAATTGTCCCCAAAAATGTTACCGTTTGATATCCTAACGGTTACATTTTTTCACAATGGCCGAGACAATTAAGAGATAAGACTTCTGATGTGACAGCTTTCAACTACCCAGCCTATATTTACTCATCATACCCTATATCTTCTCATCCTCATCTTCTTTTTTTTTACCCACAGTCGTCAAGAAAAGGTAATATTCTCTCTCTCATCTTCATAACCATTTCTCATTTTACTCCGGCAAGAATTCAGGCGACCAAATGCCTAGGCAAACGAGATCCAGTTCAGGCGACTCGGCTCCCACATTCATCCAACAGAATCTTCTCCAAGAACCGGAGAATGAAACATGCACCTTTGATAGTGCTCATCTGTCGGCTCTGAAATCTTCCGGAATCTTTCCGGATGGAACCATATTCCGACCCTTTGACAGAGAAATCCGGTCAGATATGGTTTCCACCGAGTGGATTTGCTTCAATGCTTTCCCCTTCACCCTAGGGCTACGATTCCCCTTTCCGGATTTTATTACCGAGTTCTTTAACATCACTAGCATTTCTTTCAGCCAAACCATGCCAATGCTTTGGCGTGTTTTGTCTGTTCTTGACCAAATCAAGAGAAACCACATACCTGACCTTTCTGTCCATGATCTTCCTTTAGCCTACAAGCTTAGATGCCATGGCTCTTCTAGGTTTCTATTTTACTCTAGCTCCGGTCCCCCATTGATTCTTCGCGCCACCAAAAACGAGGATGGTTGGCAATCCAAGTTTTTCTTTGTAAAAAGGGATTCGATCCCCGGTGGAACGGATTATCCGATGAGATGGTTAAGAAAGGGTAGGAATTAGGGTTTAAGAATGATCCTGTCTCTTATCCTGTCTCATATTCTGAACTAATAAATTTTCATTATTGTGCAGCTGATTTTAGGAAGATTGCTCCTCCTCTTGCTAATTCCCAAGAAAGAATAGACGCCATTAGACTTCTCCCAGAGGCAGAAAGAAGTTTCAATCCTTCTCCACCAACTCCAAGTCCTCTTTCAAGTGCCAACATGTCTGGTAAGGATCCTGCAAGATATCCTGCACACATATGCTTCTTATCTGTTATTTATAGGAGGGATTTAGAATTTACTCCCTGTGTGCAGATTCCAGCAAAGTCCCAGTCTATCTAGACCTGGATGAACTTGACAGCTATCCAACTCCAGCCATAGTCAAGAAGGAGACTCCTGCTACCACCAGCTCCAAGCCACTCCCGGCTCCCAAGGCCAATCCAAGAACCCGTGCTTCCGCAGCGAAAAAGAGAAAGGGCCTTGAGGTCAGTACTCCAGGCTCAGAAGGGTTCTCCTATGATTAACTCAGCTTCTCCGACTCCTTAGAGCCAATGACATCCTTCCTCAACAAGGTAATATCCTGCCGCATATTCTTCATGTATATCCTGCACATATATCCTGCACGTATATCCTAACAGGATATCCTGGTAGGATGTCTTAGTCAGCATACATTCTAACCCCATACCTGTGATCAATGTACAGGGCCTCCAGCATTTGCTCCACTTGTACAATGACGCTTGTGGTACTGTGGCACTTCATGAAGCCAGGATCAAGCAGCTCGAGAGCACCGTTGCTGACCAAGGTGCTATTGCCGAAGCAAAGAGCCGGCACTATGAAAGCTTGCTAAAGAAGGTCACCCAAGATGCTGAGGTCAAACTTGCCAGCGTTCAAATGGACCATGATCAGGCCTTGATCAGCTTTCGAGAGGGAATCAAGGCTTCTGCTATCGTCTCCCTGCTACAAGCACGCATCAAGATGGCCTATGAGGCCAAGGAGACGGGCCTTGTTTGTCCATCTTGGCCAGTCGAATCCTGGGTGGCTAAATTGAAGGAGCTCGGAGGCAAAGCTGTGCCACTTCCTACTGAAGCCGGTGAGTCTTCCAAGTCAACGGAGGTGGTGGTCCAAGCTGGAGAGAAGAAGGATGCTGGAGGTGATGCTGAGATGGACATTGGTCAGGATGCTGCGCAGGATGCTGGTCAAGATGCTGGAGCGGAGAAGTCTGGGAAGGTTGGAGGTGATGCCGCTATGTGAGGGCATTTAGGTGGGCGATGACGGATATACGTGCCAAGGCCAGAGCCCACATTTTTGAATTTGAATGTTGGTTTGCAGTTCCACGAACATTTTACTTTTCTGCATTTTACTTTTCCGTACCTGAACAATTTACATTTCCTGCATGCTTTTTGAACAATACAACAGTTGAAGGTGGATGGGTCTCAGTTTGAGACGAAGCCCTCAACTGTTGGGTAAATATGGTTATGAACTACTAGTGCTCTTAGTGGATGGGCCTTGTTTTGAGGTGAAACTAAGAGCACATCTTTTGGTATGTTAATAATATAACTACTTTCTTGACTTTATTGTTATTGTCATACAAATTTTACTTATGAAAATTGTTTGGTTTGAACATTCTTAGGAACAGACATTATAAATGAATCCTGGAAGATATCCTGAAAGATATCTTGATCAGGATATTAAAATACACCAAATAAAAAGGAGAAATCATACCAGAGATCCTTAGAGGATCAGTTCCGATTTTTTATCATAAGTTTGTCCCCAGGGCATACTTATAAACTTGGATCCATCCTTTGAGCAGTATTACGTATGTCCCCTGTGTTCGACAAAAACACAAATGTATTTACCTTTTGACTCGAACGAATTCCGAATGCCCAAGGGCAGAACCCCTGATATCCTGAAAAGAATCCTTAGTATATTGGGGATAAACCCTGATATCTGGGGATAAACCCTGAATTTCATGCGCTACAGGCGAGAGTGTATAAACTCCTAGACTTAGAAAGGTGAAAACCTTTAAACCTTTGAGAGTATGAAAATACTCTTTCGTGAGAGAGGGTGATCAATCCTCATATACCTTTAGGATCCAGGATATAGCCAACAGTAACGAAATTGTCAGCCACTTTTACATGAACTGGTCCCGCTACCTTGAACTATACCTAGATAACTTGCGCTCCAGGCGAGGTGTTTAAACCCAATTCGAAAGAAAGGTGAATACCTTTAAACCTTTGAAGGGATCAGGATCCCTTAAACGTGAGAGAGGGGGCCAATCCTCTAATCTTTCGACTTATCCTGAGTATATATCCTGGAGCTATATTCTGAAACATATCCTGCAAAACAATTGTAAACTAAGGTGGGTGTTAGCTTGGCTAACACCCCTCCGATGCTTAAGTCAGTATTGGGTTCAAGATAATAAACAAATATATTTAAAAGAGATAAAACACATACCATTCCGAGATAGAAAATAAATTCTACTCTTACTTGAAATAGAGCTTCAAATGTATTGCATTCCAGGATCTTGGTAGCATATCCCCTTCCACATTCCTGAGTCGATATGCTCCTTTCCCTGCTTCTGACTCGACTTCATAAGGTCCTTCCCATTTCGGAGCTAGCTTGCCATCGGCAGGATTAGTGGTATTTTGAAAAGCCTTTCTCAGCACCCAATCACCAACTCGAAATCTTCTAGTCCTTATGTTCTTATTGTATGCTCTGGATATTCTTTGTTGATATGCTGCTATCCTTAGCCTTGCTGCATCTCTTTTTTCATCTATGGTATCCAAATCCTGACATAAGACTTCAGGATTCTGTTCAGGATCCTGCAGCATAGATCTTGCAGTAGGTATCGTCATTTCTGTTGGAATCATTTCCTCTGCTCCAAATACCAAGGAAAACGGGGTTTGGCCAGTTGCATTCTTCACCGTTGTCCTATCAGCCCACAAAACAAAGGGTAACTCTTCCGCCCATCTTCCTTTTTTGGCCCCAAGTCTCTTCTTTAAGTTATTGACTATTATCTTGTTCGAGGATTCGGCTTGTCCATTCGCTTGAGGATGTACCGGAGTAGATGTGATCATTTTGATTCCCCAACTCTTGCAAAAGTCAGTAGTCCTTTTGCTTATAAACTGGGACCCATTATCACAAATGATCTCAGCTGGTACTCCAAACCTAGTCAGGATATTCCTCTTTATGAAGGATACTACTTCTTGGTCTCTTACTTGAACGAATGCTTCAGCCTCGACCCACTTAGAGAAATAATCCGTCATTGTTAACATAAATACTTTTCCTCCCGGAGCTTTTGGTAACTTCCCTACTATATCCATCCCCCACTTCATGAATGGCCAAGGGGAAACTACAGGATATAGTGGTTCAGCTGGTTGATGTAGTATGTTACTATGCCTTTGACATGCATCACATCTTCGAGCATATTCTGCAGCATCTTTTCTCATTGTTGGCCAAAAGTATCCTGTCCTCAATACTTTCGAGAATAATGATCTGCCCCCAGTGTGATTACCACAGTCCCCTTCATGTATATCCTGAAGTACTTCTTTGGCTTCATGATCCTCCAAGCATCTTAAATATGGTCCTGCAAGAGATTTCTTGTATAGAATATTATTTATAATAGTGAATCGTGATACCTTCATCCTAAATGCCTTAGGATTTTCATTTTCGGGGATGTGTCCATCTTTAAGATATTTCAGAATTGGAGTTGTCCAGGATTTAGGATCCTGTTCAGGATATTCCACTCCAGGATCCCGAATATCCGCTACTTCTTTACCCTGAGGATTAGTTGCAGGATATAAGACATGTATTATTGGTATTTGGGTCCCTTCCGGTATCCTGATTGATGATCCCAGATTTGCTAAGGCATCCGCTTCAGCATTATCCTCTCTTGGTACCTGTTCAAGTGTAAAAACATCGAAATATCCTGCTAATTTTTTGAGAATATCAAGATATTCAGTCAATTTCTCACCCTTAACTGCATATGATCCCAAGGGGGCTCTAGCTTTTTAACACTACACCCTCGTTATTGGTGTCCACTGGGTGAGTTTTTCATAAGAACCATAATCAACTATCTTGCAAAAGTAATAAGATGATTCTGAACCTAACTGGTTATATTTTTATCTCTATTTTCTAAAACTTAATCAAATAGGTTGTTTAATGTCTTCTTGATTATTAAAATTTAACTAGGAGAAATATTATGAAATAGATAGGTTAATAGATCTTAGTGTCCACGGATTGATACTTGGGTACTTACCTAGGCTATACTATATAGTGATAGGTACGCTTACCTAGAACGTGTGTAGTTAGTATTAGTATTTTTATCCTTAAAACTCGGTTGTGTTTTGTGTCAATTTATTTGTTACTATCTAAGCACGTCAAGTTTTTGGGGGTATTGAGGACACTTTTCTGTTGCATATCTATCTTATTAGTAATAGTTTAACCACTAGTTAAGTTTAGGTTAGTTTATTTCTTGTTTTCATTTGTTTGTTTTTTCTGTTTTCTTTCGTGTGCCTTAGTATTCGTTAGTATGCTAGACTTCATTTAAGAATGGTGGCAGAACGAAGTATTTCGGATTATGTATATCCCTCTGCTGATGCAATTTGAAATAACATCACGCAACCGAGAGTTGGAGTGAAAAACTTTATGATTCCTACCAGATTATTACTATGATTCAACGCTCATGCCAATACCACGGACTTGCAGATGAGGATCCGAATAACAACATAAACTAATTTCTTGAACTTTGTGAAACCTTCAAACTTGAAAATGTTTCAGATGATGCAGTATGATGCAGTGAGACTCCATCTTTTTCCATTCTCATTAGTTTCTAAACCCCGCCCAATGGCTTAATTCTTTAGCCCCTGGTTCTGTCACTACTTGGGCATAAATGGTTGAAAAATTTCTAAATAAATTCTTTTCTCTTTCCAAAACTAATCTCTTGCATAGTAAGATATATAGATTTGGGCATGAATAGGATGAAAGTTTCTTAGATGCCTGGGATAGGTTCTAGGAGCTTCAAAGGAATTGCCCTCATCATGGTATGGAGCCTTGGATGGTTATGAATACATTTTACGACGGTTTCTGTACTCCATCTAAGCAAAACCTTGATTCAGTAGCACGAGGTATCTATTCTGATCTAACTCCTACTGCTGCTCGTGCTCTCATTGAAATGATCTCAGAGAATGACTACCCATCCAAGAGAGTTTCCAAATATTCAAGAAAGGCTGATGTTCGTAGTGCAAATTTAAATTCTAAGCTAGCAACCCAAGTTGAAGCACGAATTGCCCAAATTGAGAAGATTGTGACTAAAGAAGAGATGTGTAGTATATGTAGAGTATCTCATTCAACAAAGATTTGTCCTATTGCTACACAAAAAGAAGAAATTGACTTTGTGAACGACAAATTCAAGTACCCATTCAATTATGACAAAGGGAAACCTAGGGTTAGTTGGAGAGACAACATGAATTCATTCCTAACAGGCTATTCTCAAAAATAACAGATTCCTAACAGGCTATTCTCAAAATATGTAGAGTATCTCATTCAACAAAGATTTGTCCTATTGCTACACAAAAAGAAGAAATTGACTTTGTGAACGACAAATTCAAGTACCCATTCAATTATGACAAAGGGCAACCTAGGGTTAGTTGGAGAGACAACATGAATTCATTCCTAACAGGCTATTCTCAAAATAACAGATTACAACCTAGGAAACGACATCCAAGTCTATAAGAGATGCTTATGGAATACATGGAAAAGAACGGGGAGTGGATGGATAAGCAAGATCGGGACCTAGCAGGACATAGAACTACAATTCAAAATATAGAGAAGGTCCTGACTCAGTTAGCATCGAGAGATTCGGAGAGGGAAAAGGCTCAAGTTAAATCTATTACCCTTAGAAGTGGTTATGTCACTAGGGACACTACTCCTATTGAAAAACCTATTCAAGAAAGTGATAATCTGTGCATACCAAGCTTTACTAATAGAGAAGGCCTTACAATTCGGCAGCTAAGCGAGCTAAGAAAGAAGAAAAGGAGTCGAAGTCAACACCTGACCTTCCACTTCTAAAGCGCCAATTGAAAGACAAATTCGAGAAACAAAATGGAAAGTTCCTAGCAATGTTAACTAAGTTGCACATCAATCTTCTTTTAATGGAAGCATTGACTCAAATGCCTAAATCCACCAAATTTTTAAGGGATTTACTTTCTAATAAAAAAGGTTTGAGGATCTATCTAACGTGACTTTAAATAAAGAATGTTTGGCAGTCTTGTAGGAAAGTTAGCTCCTAAGGTAGTAGATCTAGGAACTTTCATTATCCCATGTTTAATCGGGGATCTTTCAGTCAGCAATGCTTTAGCTGATCTAGGAGGAAGCATAAATCTGATGCCTTATTCAGTTTTTGCTAAGCTTGGCCTAGGGGAAACTACTCTCACTCATATAACAATTTGGTTAACTGATCGTTCAATCAAATATCCACAAGGGATTGTTGAAAATATGCTAGTAAAAGTCGACAAGTTTATTTTTCCCAGTTGATTTCGTTATCTTAGATATGGACGAAGATGCTCATGTTCCATTAATTTGGGATGACTTTTCCTAACTACGGTTAGAGCTTTGATTAAGGTTGTTGAAGGGAGACTTACTATGAGGGTCGGAGATTATAAAATAGTATTTGAGTTAAAAGAAATCAGAAATCAAGCGTATGACAATTTGCTTATCTATAAAGAACGTACGAAGAAGATTCATGATCGTCACTTGACAGATGATAAAAACGTCAAGTGTGGGGACCGTGTACTTCTTTATAACTTGAGGTTACACTTGTTTCCAACTAAATTGAAATCAAGATGGTATGGACTGTTCATTGTCAAAAAAGCATATCCATACCGCGGTTGATCTAATAAGTGAAGATGGAGAAACGTTCAAAGTGAATGGTCATAGATTGTAACGCAATATTAAAGGACCAATCAATTTGAACGTAAATAGGAATTTGACCTCCATCCTAAACCGATAACATAAACCGAGGTAGAAACATTGTTATGACATTATTACAACCTGTATTTAACCTCTGTTACTGATATGAGCCAAAATGCATATGTTTTTATATCACTTTATACCCACTTGTTATTGTGTTTTGTTAATGAAATATTCAAAATAGGTTTGAATTGGTTTATATTGGATTTTCAGGACAAAAATAACCCACGAATAACAAACGAAGCAAAACCGGGTGAACAACGTAATAAAATAAAAGAAAATGTCCAGACACGCCCCATGCCTCGCCAGGCATGCCCCGTGCCTCAGATCCGAAGATTGCAAGATACATCCAGAAGACCACTGCGTGAAGAACAAAGAAGAAAAACCCATGCATGCCCCATGTCTCTTAGTACAAGACAAGGAGACCTTCTAGAAGATTTGGAAGATCCTGTGGGACCCACAAAGTTTACCATGGGCCATGTCTCATACGTAGGCACGTCCCGTGCCTTGTAAACCAGGAATAACCAGTCACCAAGCCAAGCACGCCCCGTGTTTGGGCCCCAGCCAACCTATAAGTAGATGCCATTTCCACCATTTTCTTGGCTCATTCTTCTCCCCTTTTCTCCATTACACATTTCTCATCTACCTCACTCTCTCTAATCATTGTAATCATTAGGAAAAACTCAAGAATCATTAGTGTAATCATGCTTTATATGATCTATATAATATTTTCAAGTTTGGTAACATCCAGTTCCATAGCCATTCTTGGCTAGATTCTTGAGGGTGTTCAGGGGAAACATACCCTCTTGATATTAAGTTAACTAAGGAAGATCGTGGGTGAACAGTATGTGTGTGTGTGTATCAATAACATTAACTAATTAAATAGGTTATTGAAAGTGAGTGACATATATTAGTGTTGCCATTAACTTGGGTCATTAGAGTTTCTGCTTGATCCTTAAAATCTACCAATAATCTTGCGATGCCATTAACTTGGGTCGTTCATGTTTTCTATGTCTATGTAAAGTCAAAACAGGTTGATGCTCTCAGTGGAGGTTAAAGGTTTTGATGGGACTTCGGGTTGGGTAAGCTTTTGCCTTTGTGCGGAGATAACACCAAAGTATAAGGGACTTAGTTTTTGTAAAAGTATATACCTTAGAAGAATTGACGACTCATCGACTGACTAATAGAGAAAAGTAAAATAAACTCTTTAAACTATATAATTAATTAATATATCCGACCTTGAGTGGCGTTTCCCTGCTGATTCAAAACGATACGATTGAGTGTGCTAGGGTCCCTATAAAAGAACTACACAATAGTATGCATTAAAATACGCAGTTCCTTGTCTAACAATCGAGCCCTTGCAACCCTATGACCAGAGTTGTTTACCAAGCATCAAGTGGTATGTTGATCCTAAACACCCCCTTTCTCTATCATTGATTACTATCTTTTTTATTTTCCTCTTTGTTTTTATTTTGTGCCATTTTTAAAACTTTTACTTTTGGATTTGACTAGACGGTAACAAAGACTCGGTACTAAAACTCCTGTATCATCGGATGACTTCGGTATACCATCACTATATTGCGCCAACAATGGGTGCACTTGCCCAACATGAGTTGAAGTGTGATAGTATTATATCGTGTTTTTATAAATATTAAACTTGCACTAGTGCATAAAACGACTAAAAATAACTACCTTTTTATAAGCACACTAATGCATGCCAGTTACACATCTGTAAAGTACCATAATTAAATGATAAGATAGTTGATCATATACTAAAATATCATGCAAAATTTACAAAAAAAACATATTAAAACCTAATCTAGAGGCCAAAAAACCACCTTCTTCTCATTAACCACCCATCACGATCCCATTTTCACCTCTTCAATCCAAAACCCACAAAAAATCCCTACTCGTTTCCCTCAATTTCAACCCATGACGTGATTTGAACGTACACCCTTAACAGTAAACTCAAGCAAAAACAAATGTAGATAGCTTACAGTGGAGTTAGGCACTTCATGTTGGTTGATTTAATAATATGATCTAGGAAGGTGGATGAGCTGTTTTAAGGATCTCCTTCTCCTCCAAACAGCGGCTTCTTTGAGGTTCGATTTTATGTTTTTCTTCTTTGCACGCAAGGTGTTCGACGAAATGCCTAGGTGATTTCTTCGGGGGTTTTTAGCGTAGCGGTTCAATTACCTTTTGACCCATCAGCTGCGATTCCTTTTGGGTTGGGTTTTCTTTATTGGTGGTGGCGTACGCGACATTATCTAAGTGTCGACTCCGCTTACTTAGTTTTGTTATGGTTGTTTCTAATGGTATCGGTTTCTGGCCTTGTCCTTTCCGACGGTTTCATTGTTGCCCCGATGGCGTGGTGGGGGCTAAGGGATTCCCAAGGTTAATGGCACATATCAAGAGTCACCATTTGGGCTCAGACGAGAGGAAAGATTCTTTGAGGTGTGCAATTGCTGGCGATCTTAATCTTTTTACCTCTGTTTGTGAAGCTTTGAGGGTGTCCGGACAATGGTTATGTGGTGAGTGTATGCGCCCTCATGCTTTCAGTCGGGCAAGCCACCATGAGGATAAGGTTATTCGGTTTGTGCCAGGTGAGATAGATGAACAGGGTTTTATTGTTGGCATCACTAGACCTGGTGTTGAAAACGTTGATACCTCGTCGGAAGAGTTGGGTGTAGATATTGCTTTGCTTGACCGTGTTTTCTCTCTCCCCATCAAGACTGTTAAGAGTATCCCCCTTAGTTGTCGTATGGCATTTGCCCAAGTCTTAACTGCAGCTTTGGACAAGGTGGTTGCTATGCCTGATTCTGTTGAGGCATGGGTTCGACTTTTGATATTACCACGTTGCACCTTGCGGGTGTTCAAGCCTGTTGGTCGCCAGGACAAGAGGTCGGGCAATAGGAAGACGGGCCAATGCCTTAGCATCCAGCGGTCTTTGGCTTAGTGGGGTGCTCGTGAGGGTTTTGCCACTCTTGTCCAATCGTTGTTTGATCAACTCGTGAGGGGGGTTACGAATGGAATCAAAAAGGGCACTGAGGATGATAATGAGTGTTGGGGGACCAATGTGAAACAATGTTTACGTAAGGTTGCTGATGGTCATTTCACTGCAGCGGTCAAGGTTTTATGCTCCTCGGGGGTCGCCCCTCTCAATAAGAATACTCTGGAGGCTTTAGTGGCTAAGCACCCATGTATGCCACCTCCTTCCATGCCTGCCTCCTTGCCTTCTGAGTCTCCTCTTGTGGTGGAGTCCGATTGTGTGCTCGGGTGTATTAAATCTTTCCCCAAAGGTATGTCGTGTGGGAGAGACGGCTTGAGGGCCCAACATCTTTTAGATGCTTTTTGTGGGGAGGGGTCTGTGATTGCTGATAGCCTGCTTAGGGCTACTTCAGCTATGGTTAATTTGTGCTTGGGGGGGAGGTGCCCGAGGAGTCTGGCGGAGTTTGTTGCTTCTGCTCCTCTTACACCTCTTCTCAAACCGGATAATGGGATTAGGCATATCGCTATTGGGTCGATTTGGAGGAGGGTGATCTCCAAGGTGGCCATGAAAGGTGTTGGGAAGGAGATGGCCAAATACCTTGGCAATTTCCAGTTTGGGGTAGGGATTCCGTGTGGGGCAGAGGCCGTTCTTCATAGTGCGAACAGGTTCCTTAATGAGTACCACCAAGATGGGTCTCTTGCTATGCTTACTGTTGATTTTTCGAACGCTTTTAATTTGGTTGATAGGACAGCCCTGCTGTACGAGGTAAGGAAAATGTGTCCTTCTATTTCTAGGTGGGTCGATTTTTTATATGGTCAACCAACTAGATTATATGTGGGGGATGAGTATATTTGGTCTACTACTGACGTTCAGCAGGGGGACCCCTTGGGGCCCCTCCTTTTTGCCCTTGTTCTACACCCCCTTGTTCACCGAATAAGAGATCGCTGCAAACTTCTATTTCACGCTTGGTACCTAGATGACGGAACGCTTATTGGAGATGCCACCCAAGTGGCTAATGCTTTAGATATCATCAGAGCTGAGGGTCCTTCCTTAGGGATTCAACTTAATATAAAGAAAACTGAAGTTTTCTGGCCAACCTGCAATGGTGTAAAGGTTCAGGAGGGCTTATTCCCTCGGGGGATTGGGAGGCCGGTGCTGGGTGTGAAACTCCTGGGGGGTGCCGTTAGTCGTGATGCAGAGTTTATTAGTGTATGGCTCTTAAAAGAGCGAACTGTGCAGTCGAGCTGATGAGGTGCCTTAAACGCCTACGGGACCCTCACAGCGAGCTCCTCTTGCTTCGTTCTTGTATGAGTGTTGCTAAATTACTGTTTGGTCTTCGAACGTGTCAACCTTCTTTGGTCGGGGGAGTTGTCTCTGTTTTTGATGAAGGCCTCCGGGGAGCTGATGTGCGATAAAGTGTCGTATATTTTAAGCCATTTTTAACACTTATTTTAGCCAAGTTTTAAATTTATAAAACACGATATTTCATTAACACTAAACACACATATGGGCAAGTGCACCCATCGTTGAGTGTAGTATAGCGTTGGTAAGATACCGAGGTCGTCCAAGGACACAAGAGCTTTTAGTACCGGTTTATCCTCAACGTCTAATCAAAATAAAAGTTTAGAAAAATGTTTTAAGCTAAGAAAAATAAAAACTAACTAAAATGCTGAAAATAAAATAAAAAATAAAAACAGATAGACAAGATGAATCACTTGGTTCCGACTCGTATCTAGTATAACCTTTGATTATTTCCGCACTTTTGCACATAATTAAGAGATTATCTTAGTTATTGTAGTAGGCCCCTCTTTTGAAGGTGACGTTACCCTCACCCCAGTAGTTTGAGTCAGCAAGGATACAATCCTAAAAGGGTGGATTATTGGAAGATAATGAATTAAGTTATTAATGCAGTATTGTGGTAGGCCCCGCTTTTGGCGGTGACGTTACCCTCGGCTAAGTAGTCTGAGTCAGCAGGGATACAGTCCTAAATAGCCGGGTTATAGTATTAATAGTAGTTAACTTATGAGGGGGTCAAAGAGTTTGGACCCCCGCCATCCAATACCGTGAAGTATTGAAGGAGGTCCTACTAAATTTGACCCAGGTCCATTGCAGGACCTCTAAACGCTGAACAATGGCAAGACCTTTACCAAACCGTTCCCTTAACCCCAGACCAGGTAGCCAACATACCTCCATATAGACCGTGGAGATATGAATGGTGAAAATCCTTTATTTTATATAGACAGTAAAATAATGCCAAGACCCCACGGACAAACGATAAGGAAAGATCACCTTCAACATAAGTAACTAGTTATTAAAGTCATTAATACAAAACCAAATAAAAAGTGCAAAAGATTAGAAATAAAAAGTATTATACTAGACACTTTGTCTTCACCAACTGATGTAAGAGACTTAGGCAAACATGGCCTTGATTGTCAAGAACTCTTACGATCAATCTTGGATCCTGAGACGACTCACACACTCTACGATGGACAATGGATGATGGTGGTGGATGATGGTGTTATGGTGGTGGGTGGTGGATGAAGTGTGAGAGAGGTGGTGTGCCAAGGGATGAGTTGAAATGAATCCAAGCACTCCTATTTATAGGCTGAACAGAGAGCTGGGCACGGCCCCGTGTCCGCTGGGCACGGCCCCGTGCCTGTCTGACACTCTCTCTCCTCATTAATTGTAATTCGCAATTACAAAAAATGCGCCTGCTGTACTTTCGACACACCCCCGTGTCCGCTGGGCACGGCCCGTGGTGGGCAATAGAAGCTTCTATAGGTTTGTCTTTTCTGCTGCTTCTTGGGCACGGCCCCGTGCTGGCTGAGCACGGGGCGTGTTCAGCCTTCTGTCTTCTCTATTTTGCTTGGGAAGATGCCGTTGAGGGGTCGGGCAGTCCACTAGTGTTCCTTTCCTTGTATTTATTTTAGAATTAGCTGTCTTTTTGCTTCTTTTGTGTTTTTGAGCTCATTTAATCCTGAAAATACAAAAGGAAGACAAAAACACTCTTTTTCCAATATTAGTACTTAAAAAGGGTTAGTTTTATGCCTTAATTGATGTAATTTATATGTTGCATTTTACACACATCAAATACCCCCACACTTGAACTTTTGCTTGTCCTCAAGCAAAACTCTTTAATATGTGGCTTACACTCCCAAATGGAATAGGTAGAAGAGAAGGTTTTTGGGCTTGTCGTAGAGTGTCGGGATATCCAAGATCTTTTTGGGTTTTACTTTTATTTATTTACAATCCTATTCGTAATGATTTATTTAGAACTTTTCATAGGAGAAGTTACTTATTTGGGCATAACATGCCTTTTTTTTTTAAATTCCATTTATATACAAGTTCACATACCTTACGGGAGAAATCACTCACACTCGGCCGAAGGTGTATTTTTAGTGAATCACTCGAGAGCGGCATGGGACTTATTCCTACCATATGCTTGCCAAGCAATCAATCCTCCTCCTTTTAAACTTTATACCTTTGTAAATATCAAGAGGACTTTGTGGGTTAAGGGTTAGGCTTGGGTTAAAGGTAGGTGGTTGGGATAGTGGTTAGTGGTTAGTAGAAAAAGGGCGAAAAACGTAACAAGTGTCGGTTTTCGTAGGACTTTCTATTTTTGCAATTTTTTATTTTGATGAAGCTTTTATTCAAACAAAGTTATTTTTGATGAACTTGTTTGTTTATTTTCTTTTTGCTTCATCATCAACACATTTTTTTTTTTTTTTTTACGAAAAACCGAACTTGTTACTAAAACAAAGGGTTAAAAATGAAAAAGGTTTTGGTGGGTAAAAGGGTTTTTTGGTTTGGGTGATGAAATGAAAAGGTTTAGGCTCAAAGGGGCTAACTAGGGGGATTTTTGGGTAGGTGGTAAAAGAAAAAGAAAAATAATGGTGTAGAAATAAAAAAAAGGGTTAGTCCTAATGCCTCCATCATTTACTTACTCGGGTTTAAGTTGATAAGGACCGGGAATGTATCGTCATGGCAAGTTCTAGAGTCGTAAGAACCAAGCGGCTATTCACACAAGAAACGAAAAATGAGCATTTAGTTTTAATGATATGTAATTGTGCTCAATAAAGGCTCAAAACTCACTTTTGTGGGAATGGGTTTTTATGTGATCAAGTATATATAATCAAATTTTAACTAAGTTTGTCATGCCTTTTCATAATTTTCTTATGTTGGTTCTTTTTATCACTACGCTATCGGTTGTAAATTTGTAAAAATATAACCTTTTTGAGAACTTGAATTTCCCGAATTAAACCTAGACAAGTAAGAAAAAATGAAGTTTTTTGAAAAAATTTGGGGTGATTAGCGGTTCCAATAGAGTTTTGTGTAAGGCTTGTATTTAGGACTTGCAAAATTCAAGGCTTTAGCATCCCCCCCACACTTAAATTACACATTGTCCTCAATGTGTCCCAAAAATAAATTTTTAGGTTGATTAGATGTGTAAAATGGTGTAAAAAGCAAAAATTTTCTGTTACTGGGCGCTGAACACGGCCCCGTGTTGTCCGGGCACGGCCCCGTGTTCAAGTGCCAGTAACAAAATTAAAACAAGAGAAACAGAAGTCTGGACACGGGGGCGTGTTGGGTGAACACGGCCCGTGTCCAGTTACCTGAACTGGGCGTTTTCTGCAGGTGGTTCAGCACGGGGCCGTGTTGGTTGGGCACGGCCCGTGTTGAACCTTCTGAAATGGAGAGAACTGTCGGGTTGCCTTGTTCTTGTGCATGGGGTCATTTTTCTCGTTCCCCTTTTCATCCTTTACCACCATGAGTGTGTTTTATTCATTACAAACCATCCAAACCTTAAAACCATCATTTCATTTCATCATAGAGAGTACTTACATAGTCCTAAATTAAACTAGATAAAACAAGGAAATAATAAACCATGGAGTCCTAGCCTTTACTTTATTTTAATTAGCAAAATTTCCAAGAAGTAATTAATCTTGGTTAAACAAGGCCTTTTTGAACTCCATCTTCCGCGTGCGGTTCTCCTCAAATGTCGGCGAGCCATTCTTCCACCTCCCTTGGAAGGAGAAAAGAAGGCTCATTGGCATTAGTTTGAGGAGTTTCAACTTCCACCGGGATCTCTTGTTGGTGTTCCACAGAAGGTTCCGCCGGAAAGTCTTCCCACCCGGTAGGGTTGTTGATTCCGAGTGCCAGGTTCCAATCCTGCTGAGGAAGGACTGGTTCCATTGGGGGTGCTACAAGAATATTTAACCTCTGGTGCAAGAGGTTAATTTCTTGGAAGCTGCTTTCAAGTCCCATCGTAAGATCGTTAATACGGTCGATTAGGACCTCCTCTACTGAAGTCATTTCGTCGAGAGCCTCCCTTAATGCTATCACATAGTGCACAAGTGTAGCTTCAATGGAGGGTCTTCTTCCTCTTCGGCTGTTTGACGAATGCACAGAAGATGTTTCGCTGTTTTCACTTGACATTCTACGAAAAATAAACTGAAAAAGTTTATTTAAATGAAACAGTTACCGGACACGGCCCCGTGCTCAATGAGCACGGCCCCGTGTTCATCTTTCTGCAGAATTTTGGAGCAAGGAAACTTGGATTTTTAAGTTATTTTCTGAACTTGTGGGGTCTTTTTAGTTGCTAATAACTTAAAACAATGTTACATAACATGTTTTTACCAAGATTCCTTGAACAAAACTCATTAATCCCTATCACAAAGTTTGAAGAATTCAAACTTTTAATGGTAGTTCTTTGAAGAAAGATGGAGAAGAAGGAAATGGCTAAAAGAGGAAAGGACAAGATGGGTTGTTGGAACCTTCTTTTAGACTTACCTAGGATAGTTTGAGAGAAGATTCCTGTAAATCTCTGCCCCAAGTTGGTCCAAATGTGCAGAATTCTTGGCTGCATTTATAGAAAACGACAGCATCCTGGACACGGCCCCGTGCCCAGTGGACACGGCCCCGTGTGCAGGTGGAGTTCTGACACAGTTTGTCCGTATTCTGACGTACTGATCAGAATGGAATCTTTTGATAGACACGGGGGCGTGTTGGCTGGACACGGCCCCCTGTCGAGGGACTGTTTTATGAAGTTGTCTAGTTTTTTTAAGGAACTTGTTAGTATCGGGTGGCTCCTGACTGGTTGGAACAACCCCAAAGTGCCTAAGATACCTTAATTGTCCTAGACTAAGGCGAGAACGCAAGAGGTTGTCGGTGAGGGTAATTCCTATTTTTATTCTAGGTGGACAAGTCCAACCCTTTCCCGGGCTCTCGTTAAAGAAGGTGTATGCCGAATCGCTCAGGTCTATGTATGCACCGAACGAAGTCGATGGGGAGTCCTTCACGGCACAATCGACACAGGGACGACTATCGTCCAAGTCTTTGCTAGGTACGAAGGTATTTTCGGGAGCAACGAGGTTGTCGGAATGCGGTTCCAACATTTCTTCATGGTTATTGTCTTGGGGTGGATCAATAAAATCCTTCCTAAGTTCTTTTAACCAATTCAGAATTAGCTTTTCTAGTTGAAATAACTCATCAAGGAGCATTTCCCCTAGAATATCTGGCTGGGCGCATTCTAGGGAGAAATAGTGCCTATTTTTATTTTCGCCCCTCTTAAGGTTGTAAGAAGTCGGTGGGTCCATGTAGTGGGGCCTATAATTTAGAAAGTAGCATTTTACTTCTTCATGTTTGCCACCACATAATTGACACCACGTACCATAAGAGTGCCGAAAGTAAAAACAATTACTATTACTCATGTTTATGTCAGAAATTACCAACCGCTGGGATCTTACGGTTCTGTTTTCAGTAACTGAAACTTGGGCACGGGGGCGTGTTGAGTGGGCACGACCCCGTGTTCAGCTTACTGTCTGACGTAAAACAGGATTGCCAGTTCCAATGATTGAGCACGGGGGCGTGTTCAGCGGGCACGGCCCGTGCTGAGCTCTGCAGAAGCTGAAAAACTAAGAAAATCCTAAAAAATTAAAAAGAAAAAGGAAAAAATGATTAGGCCGTTGATTCCTAACTTTCTTAAAATCCTTGTGTCCCTGGCAACGGCGCCAAAAACTTGATGTGCGATAAAGTGTCGTATATATTAGGTGTATATTTTAAGCCCTTTTTAACACTTATTTTAGCCAAGTTTTAAATTTATAAAACACGATATTTCACTAACACTAAACACACATATGGGCAAGTGCACCCATCGTTGAGTGTAGTATAGCGTTGGTAAGATACCGAGGTCGTCCAAGGACACAAGAGCTTTTAGTACCGGTTTATCCTCAACGTCTAATCAAAATAAAAGTTTAGAAAAATGTTTTAAGCTAAGAAAAATAAAAACTAACTAAAATGCTGAAAATAAAATAAAAAATAAAAACAGATAGACAAGATGAATCACTTGGTTCCGACTCGTATCTAGTATAACCTTTGATTATTTCCGCACTTTTGCACATAATTAAGAGATTATCTTAGTTATTGTAGTAGGCCCCTCTTTTGAAGGTGACGTTACCCTCACCCCAGTAGTTTGAGTCAGCAAGGATACAATCCTAAAAGGGTGGATTATTGGAAGATAATGAATTAAGTTATTAATGCAGTATTGTGGTAGGCCCCGCTTTTGGCGGTGACGTTACCCTCGGCTAAGTAGTCTGAGTCAGCAGGGATACAGTCCTAAATAGCCGGGTTATAGTATTAATAGTATTTAACTTATGAGGGGGTCAAAGAGTTTGGACCCCCGCCATCCAATACCGTGAAGTATTGAAGGAGGTCCTACTAAATTTGACCCATGTCCATTGCAGGACCTCTAAACGCTGAACAATGGCAAGACCTTTACTAAACCGTTCCCTTAACCCCCGACCAGGTAGCCAACATACCTCCATATAGACCGTGGAGATATGAATGGTGAAAATCCTTTATTTTATATAGACATTAAAATAATGCCAAGACACCACGGACAAACGATAAGGAAAGATCACCTTCAACATAAGTAACTAGTTATTAAAGTCATTAATACAAAACCAAATAAAAAGTGCAAAAGATTAGAAATAAAAAGTATTATACTAGACACTTTGTCTTCACCAAGTGATGTAAGAGACTTAGGCAAACATGGCCTTGATTGTCAAGAACTCTTACGATCAATCTTGGATCCTGAGACGACTCACACACTCTACGATGGACAATGGATGATGGTGGTGGATGATGGTGTTATGGTGGTGGGTGGTGGATGAAGTGTGAGAGAGGTGGTGTGCCAAGGGATGAGTTGAAATGAATCCAAGCACTCCTATTTATAGGCTGAACAGAGAGCTGGGCACGGCCCCGTGTCCGCTGGGCATGGCCCCGTGCCTGTCTGACACTCTCTCTCCTCATTAATTGTAATTCGCAATTACAATAAATGCGCCTGCTGTACTTTCGACACGCCCCCGTGTCCGCTGGGCACGGCCCGTGGTGGGCAATAGAAGCTTCTATAGGTTTGCCTTTTCTGCTGCTTCTTGGGCACGGCCCCGTGCTGGCTGAGCACGGGGCGGGTTCAGCCTTCTGTCTTCTCTATTTTGTTTGGGAAGATGCCGTTTGTGACAACTCGAATTTCCGACTTTCTTTATTCGCATTTAATGCACGTTGACGTTGACTGTTTAGTTGTTTGACTTGCCTGATTTCGTAACTGTACACTTAGTGATATGATAAAATGTAGTGTGTTTGCATGGTTATGTGTAATATGATAGCTTGTATGCTGTTTGTAACTTAAACTGTTAAACTATCAGAGAACTCGACGAAACATAAGTGAGATTCGCCAAGACCAATCTCGACGAAACAGGTCAGTTTCGTCAACAAGCTTCTCGACGAAACAGGCTGTTTCGCCGAGCCCAGTTTCGCCAAAAGCCCAGTTCGGGCCCAGCTTGTTATTTCGGGTTTTAAAACATGTAACAGCCTTAGTTTCACCCATTTATCATAACAGCCGAAACCCTAGAGCCCTCCTCTCCTTTGTGACGGCAGTAGGAGCTTCTCGGAAATATCCCTAGCGATCGATTGTGTTTTCTCATATCTCGGTTAGTATGTGTTCGTTAATCGGTTCATGTTTCTGTGATATCTCGATCCATGCTTGTGCTTATAGTTGATGTATGTTACTGCTGTGATTATAAGAATATGTTGATGTTATAGATTGTGGTATGTATGGTGTAGTTGGATATAAATCATTTTATACGAAACCTAATACAATCGAATGCTCGGTTCTGGATATTGTTATTATTATGTTCTGATTCTGAATATAAGTTAGCATCTTGATAGGGTTCAAAGATATGATTGTTGGATGTTAATTTAATATGTTATACACAAAAACTAGGGTTTATGCTAGACAATGATTCTTGGATGATTGAGTTATGATGATTCGTTCTGCACATTGACCTTCATATGATTTCTGTTATTGATGACGGCTGTTAGAATGATTAGGGTTTATGTGTTATTCGCATCTGCTGTAACTGATGACTGTGAAACTGAACTGTCCGACGAAACAGGACTCTCGGCGAAACAGAATGTGTTTCGCCATGAACCATCGACGAATTAGAATCCTGTTTCGCCAAACAAGGCCACGACGAAACTGAATGTGTTTCGCCAACTATTGTGTTTCGCCAACTGTTATGTTTCGCCATTATGTGTGTTTCGCCGAACAGTTAATCTGCACAGTAACTTGGGTTAAATTCTGTTAAGTGTTAACTGGAATATTTAACTGCTGTTAAGTGTAACCATCTTGTATATGATTGTGATTACGTGCTACATGTTTATACATGCACAACTTGAACACAAACTGATTTCACATACGTGCATACTTTAGGACGTGATTGATTACTTGCGAGCATACACTTAGCATACCGAGCAAAACAAGGTGAGTTCACACTCTTACCAAGGCATGGGATTCCCGGGGTAGGGAATGGGACTGGATGATTATCTGTACTTACGTTATTATTGGGAATTATGGATTTCTGGCCTCGGTTGGGAAAGGTCACATATAGATACTGCTAGACTAGTGATACATGGGGAAGCCCCCACTACTCTTCGCAAACATGCCTGTAAGGGCCGCGATACTGAAACTGTTCTTCGCAAACATGCCTGGAATGGCCGCGATACTTATACTACTCTTCGCAAACATGCCTGTAAGGGCCGCGATACTGAAACTGTTCTTCGCAAACATGCCTGGAATGGCCGCGATACTTATACTACTCTTCGCAAACATGCCTGTAAGGGCCGCGATACTGAAACTGTTCTTCGCAAACATGCCTGGAATGGCCGCGATACTTATACTACTCTTCGCAAACATGCCTGTAAGGGCCGCGATACTGAAACTGTTCTTCGCAAACATGCCTGGAATGGCCGCGATACTTATACTAATCTTCGCACACATGCCTGGAGGGCCGCGATACAAATAAAACTAGTCTACAATACATGGGAAACCCCCACTAATCTTCGCAAACATGCCTGGAGGGCCGCGATGTAATTGATGACGATACATGGGTTACTAAACAAACAAACGATTTATGAAACGAACATTATTACTAAACAACCCACTGTGAACTCGCTCAACTAGTTGTTGACTCTCTGTTACATGCCTTGCAGGTCGTTAGGTATACTTGGAGCTTGCACTGGGAGGCGCGGTCGTTGTGGACAAGGATCGTGAATGCTTTGTTAAACGTTTATGACATTACATACTTATACTCATGTTGGGTTACTTTTATGCTTCCGCTAAACGTTGATATTATACTTATGTTTTGAAACACCTTTCATATTGGTTTGGTTGAATTACATCTACTTTTACTTATTACTTAAATGTTCAATATGATTAGTGGCTTGATCCTGGTCAGTCACGCCTCCAAGCGGTGATGCTCCGCGTGTGGATTTTGGGGGTGTGACAGATTGGTATCAGAGCCATTGGTTATAGAGAACTCGGTTTTAATAAAGGGAAAACGATTTTATTAAAACCAGACTATAACCAGAACAGTGCTCTCAACGATCCACAACGACGCTTCGCTCCACGTGCAAGGCTCAACATCATAGGTACTACTATTCATGTTACTTTACCTACTTACTAGAATTACATAGAACTTTGCTCGTGGTGTGCTCAGATTACAGAACCTACTATACGTTATTGCTTGAGAATACTTGTGTGCTCACTCTCTTCGCACTATTCGCGAACCTCTCTTACACATGTCCTCCTTGATGTCAAGATCATGAGTGGACGCGTTAACCTAACTCAAGCCCAGTTGGCGGCTTCGATCACTGAACAAGTTACTGCAGCACTCGCAGCTGCCCAGGCAGGAGGTGTAACCTGCCATCACCACTTACTCTAGGATCTTTAGATCCTACTCTTGTAACTCAACACTTGTGCTTAATTTTGATTACTCATACGCACACGACAAGTCAACACGCTCAGCCACCTGTATGCACATACAAGACTTTTATGGACTGTCGTCCTACTACTTTCAGCAACACTGAAGGAGCTGTTGAACTCCTCCATTAGTTCGAGGAACTCGAATCGGTCTTCGAATGTGCGAATGACCTGAGGCTCGTAAGGTGAAATAGGCCACTGATACTCTCGAAGGCACCGCGCTAACTTGGTGGAGCGCGCAAGTTCAAAGACTGGGCTGGCGGCTGCTAATGCCACCCCATGGAATGATTTTAAGGAACTGATCAAACGTGAATACAGTAGTTATGATGCCATCCACAAGTTGGAAGTGGAGTCCTTTAACATGAAGATGACGGGGTCAGAGATAGAAGCGTACACGAAACGATCTAACAAACTGACAATTTTGTGTCCAACTATGGTGGATCCTCCCATAAAGAGCTTTGAGCTGTACCTCAAAGGCTTAGTACCAGGAATTCAAAACCATGTGAAGACGGCTAAACTTGCTACTATTCAAGATGTTACTCATCTTGCTCATTATCTCACAGACCAGGCAGTGGAACAGAACAAGCTGCCTAGACGTATTGGTACTACTACTACTTCTGCTATTCCCAGTGACAACAAATGAAAGTGGGATGGAACCTCTAGCAAGGGTTCGACTACGATTCCGTCCCAGGCACAGCAGCGAAAGATCGATGACAACCAAAGTCCTGGTCAGCAACCTTTTAGTATTCAAGGGCAGGGTGGATACAAGGGAAACCACCCTAAGCGCAACCGATGTAACTTGCACCACAGCGGGCGGCGCAACCGAATTCATTGTCAATGATGCGACAAGCTTGGCCATGGAGCCAAAGAGGGTAGAAACTCACGTCCTGCAAACCAGAACCAGAACTAGAACCACAACCAAGGAAACGGGAACAATAATGGAGACAACAATGGGGGTAATAACGACGACAATGTTGCCAGGGGTCGAGTGTTCGTGATGGGTCAGGGTGATACTAGGAATGATCCCAACTTGGTGATGGACCGCCTCATCGTCAAGTTGAATTTCAGATCGAGCTCGCTCCAGGAGCAGCACCCATAGCTCGAGCACCTTATCGCTTAGCTCCAACTGAACTGGAAGAACTGTCTAAGCAACTGCAAGAACTTTTGGAAAAGGGTTTCATACGTCCTAGCTCTTCGCCCTGGGGAGCTCCAGTATTATTGGTGAAGAAGAAAGACGGTACCTTTTGTCTGTGCATAGATTACCGCGAACTCAACAAGGTGACGATCAAGAATCGTTATCCTCTTCCGCGCATAGATGATTTATTCGACCAGCTGCAAGGGTCGAGCTACTACTCCAAAATAGACTTAAGGTCAGGATATCACCAGCTGAGAGTCCGGGATGAGGGCGTCTCCAAAACAGCATTTAGAACTCGCTACGACCACTACGAGTTTATGGTCATGCCATTCGGGCTAACGAACGCGCCTGCCGTATTTATGGATCTTATGAACAGGGTGTGCAAACCCTATCTCGACAAGTTTGTTATTATTTTCATTGACGACATCCTGATTTATTCGAAGAATCGGGAGGAACACGAGCAGCACTTACGATTTATTTTGGAACTCCTTCGAACGGAACAACTGTACGCCAAGTTTTCAAAATGCGACTTCTGGCTTCGTGAAGTCCACTTCTTAGGCCACGTGGTAAACAAGGATGGGATTCATGTTGATCCATCCAAGGTAGAATCGATCAAGGACTGGCCTGCACCTAGCACACCAACTGAAATACGCCAATTCTTGGGTTTGGCGGGTTATTACAGACGGTTCATCAAAGACTTCTCAAAGATCGCACAGCCGCTTACACTACTGACACAGAAAGGTGTTGTTTACCGTTGGGGTAATGCACAGGAAACAGCGTTTCAGCACTTAAAGGATAGACTTCGTAGCGCACCTATCCTCTCATTGCCTGAAGGCACGGACGATTTCGTAGTCTACTGCGACGCATCTATCCAAGGTCTTGGATGTGTATTGATGCAGAGGGATAAAGTTATTGCTTATGCTTCGCGCCAACCTAAGATTCACGAACGGAATTACACGACACACGACCCAGAGCTGGGAGCCGTTGTTTTTGCGCTCAAGATATGGCGACATTACTTGTATGGCACTAAGTGCACTATATACATTGATCACAGAAGCCTCGAACATATCTTCAAACAGAAAGAACTGAATATGCGACAGTGACGAGGGGTTGAACTGTTAAATGACTACGAATGCTCAATCAGGTACCACCCAGGCAAAGCCAATGTTGTGGCTGACGCCCTCAGTCGAAAGGACACCGCGCCTAAGCGCGTGCGAGCTTTACAACTCACTATACAGTCTAGTCTTCCTTCACAGATACGAGATGCTCAGGTAGAAGCATTGAAACCAGAAAACGTCAGGGCTGAAGCTCTGCGCGGCTCAAGGCAACGGTTAGAACAAAAGGCAGACGGTGCCCATTATGTAACCGGACGCATCTGGGTCCCACTCTATGGAAATTTACGCGAGCATGTAATGGATGAAGCTCATAAGTCTCGCTACTCGGTACATCCAGGTTCGGTTAAAATGTACCACGATATTAAGACTACATACTGGTGGCCTAGCATGAAGGCCCACATAGCCACATACGTTAGCAAATGCTTGACTTGTGCGAGAGTCAAGGCAGAATATCAGAAACCGTCAGGACCACTCCAACAACCTGAGATACCACAATGGAAATGGGAGCAAATTTCCATGGATTTTGTTACTGGCCTACCTAGATCTCAGCGCGGAAATGATACTATTTGGGTGATCGTGGATCGACTCACAAAGTCTGCTCACTTCTTGGCAATCAAAGAAACAGACAAGTTCTCTACCTTGGCAGACATTTACTTAAAGAAGTGGTCTCGAGGCACGGAGTGCCCACCTCTATTATCTCTGATCGTGACGCACGTTTTACTTCAGAGCTGTGGCAAGCAATGCATAAATCTTTTGGCTCTCGTTCAGACATGAGCACGGCGTATCATCCTCAGACGGAGGGGCAGTCTGAGCGCACCATTCAAACTCTAGAAGACATGCTTCGGGCGTGCGTAATTGACTTTGGCAATGGTTGGGAGAAACATCTGCCACTCGTGGAATTTTCATACAATAACAGCTACCACACCAGCATTAAGGCTGCACCATTCGAGGCATTGTACGGGCGTAAATGCCGGTCACCTCTCTGTTGGGCAGAGGTGGGAGATAGTCAAATCACAGGTCCAGAAATGGTAGTCGATACTACAGAAAAGATTGCACAAATACGACAACGCATGGCGGCAGCACGCGACCGTCAGAAAGCATACGCTGATTTAGACAGGAAACTACTCGAATTCCAGGTTGGGGATCGAGCGCTACTTAAAGTTTCACCCTGGAAGGGTGTGGTTCGTTTTGGCAAACGCGGCAAACTTAATCCACGATATGTTGGACCTTTCGAAGTTACAG